>JBAMJR010000092.1:340000-460000 GCA_038501785.1 Myoxocephalus aenaeus
GCTGGCTGAGAGTCATAGCTCGGTGTATTCCTATAGACCTCAGTAGTAATGACTTTATGAACTTCTTCAATGATAAGATTATGGCTATTAGAGACAGGATCGGTGATCTCCTGCCCTCGACTACTGCCGGTCCATCCTCAGGTGGGATGGCCATGGAGGAGGCTGTGGGCCCTGCTGTGCGTCTGGATGGATTTTTTACCATCAACCTCGACCAACTGTCTTCAATGGTTTCTACTTCTAAATCTTCTACCTGTCTCCTAGACCCTGTTCCGACAAAGCTGTTTAAAGAAGTTTTACCCTTAATTTGTGCCTCTGTACTAGATATTATCAATGGGTCTTTACTAATGGGTCATGTACCACAGTCTTTTAAAGTAGCTGTAATTAAACCTCTTCTTAAAAAGCCCACCCTGGATCCAGAGGTGTTGGCTAACTACAGACCTATCTCTAACCTTCCCTTCCTCTCTAAGATACTGGAGAAGGTAGTCGCAAATCAGTTGTGCGACTTTTTACATAACAATAGTTTATTTGAGGAATTTCAGTCAGGATTTAGAAAGCATCATAGCACAGAGACAGCACTAGTGACAATTACTAATGATCTTCTAGTTGCATCAGATAGGGGACTTGTCTCTGTACTTGTCCTGTTAGACCTTAGTGCAGCATTTGACACCATTGACCATGACATCTTATTACAGAGACTAGACCAGTCAATTGGTATTAAAGGTACAGCATTAAGCTGGTTTAAGTCGTATTTATCAGATAGATCTCAGTTTGTATTTGTAAACGATGAGGCCTCGATGACCACCGCCGTTCGTCATGGAGTTCCACAAGGTTCTGTGCTTGGACCAATTTTATTCACCTTATATATGCTTCCCTTAGGCAATATTATCAGAAAACACTCCATAAACTTTCACTGTTATGCCGATGATACTCAACTATATCTGTCAATCAAGCCAGATGAAATCCACCAGGTCGCTAAGCTTCAAGCGTGTCTTAAAGACATCAAGACCTGGATGACCTGCAACTTCCTGCTGCTGAACTCGGACAAGACTGAAGTTATTCTACTCGGCCCAGAACACCTCAGAAATCAACTATCTGACGATATGGTTTCCCTGGATGGCATCGCTCTGGCATCCACCACCACCGTAAGGAATCTCAGAGTTATTTTTGACCAGGACCTATCCTTTGGCTCCCACGTGAAACAGATCTCAAGGACTGCCTTTTTTTCACCTACGGAACATCTCAAAGATCCGGCACATCCTGTCTCAAAGTGATGCAGAAACATTGATCCACGCATTTGTTACTTCAAGACTGGATTACTGTAACTCCGTATTATCAGGCTGCTCCGGAAAGTCCCTTGGGTCTCTCCAGCTGATCCAGAATGCTGCAGCTCGTGTACTAACAAGGACTCGGAAGAGAGATCACATTACTCCTGTACTAGCTGCTCTCCACTGGCTTCCTGTAAGATCGAGAATCATATTTAAAATCCTTCTATTTACCTACAAAGCCTTAACTGGTGATGCACCATATCTTAAAGAGCTTATAGTGCCATATTACCCCACTAGAGCGTTCATAGTACCATATTACCCCACTAGAGAGCTCAGAGTACCATATTACCCCACTAGAGAGCTTATAGTGCCATATCACCCCACTAGAGCGTTACGCTCACTGAATGCAGGGTTACTTGTGGTTCCCAGAGTCTTAAGCGTCTTTGAGCATTTGGAAAAGCGCTATATAACAACATCTAGACTTGATTATTGCAACAGCATCCTCTACTCTGCCGCTCGACTGCTCACCTCCACCTGCCGCTATGACCACATCACCCCGGTCCTACACAACCTCCACTGGCTCCCGGTCAAATACAGGATTGACTTTAAAATGTTACTCACCACCTACAAAGCCATAAACAACATCCCTACCTTTCAGACCTCCTCCCCCTTCACGGCCCTACCCGTTGCCTCAGGTCCACTGATGCAAACACTCTGAAGACCATCAGGACCAAGCGCCGGACCTGGGGTGACAGGGCCTTCTCAGCTGCTGCACCCGGATGGGGAGGGCGTTCCAGAGGGGGGCTCTGGAACGCCCTCCCCATCCGTCAGGCTCCCACCCTATCGTCATTTAAGCAAGCCCTCACCTCACAACACACCTCTTCAAACTCACCTTCACCTGCTAACCCCTGCTTCCTATCCTTCACCTGCTAACCCCTGCTCCCCACCCTCCACTACAGGACTAATTCCGTTGCAGCTTCTCCAGTTTTTCTTTTTTTTTTGGATTGTTTGTTATCGGGCTCCTCTTCTGTGGAATCAGCTTCCACTTTCAGTCCGGGGGGCAGACACAGTCACCTCATTTAAGAGTAGACTTAAGACTTTCCTCTTTGATAGCTTATAGTTATGGATGGTTCAGGTTTATAGTTAGGGCTGTTTCAGGCTTATAGTTAGGGCTGTTTCAGGTTTGCCCTGGTCCAGCCCCTAGATATGCTGCTATAGGCTTAGACTGCTGGGGGACATCTTAGGATACACTGAGCACCTCTTCTCCTCTTCTCTTCTTTCTCTCCTTCTGGATAAATTATTGTCTCTTCAATGCACATTACTAACTCTACTTTTTTTTCCATGGATCGTGGCTGCCTGGAACCGGTCCTGCCTGCTGCCATGGCCCCGCTGATGGAACTTTGATCCATGCGTATACTACTCATTATATGAATAATTTCTGTCATATTCATGTAATGTGCTGTAACTCTGTTACGCTATTCATTCTGGTCACATGACATCTATTGCTTCTGTCCATCCGGGGAGAGGGATCCTCCTCTGTTGCTCTCCCTCAGGTTTCTTCCCTTTTTCCCTGTGAAAGGGTTTTTACTATCTTTATTTGGGAGTTTTTCCTGATCCGACGGGTACAGGGTTGTGTAGGCTGTGTAGTCAATAAGTGAAATCATTCACTTATTGACTAACTCTAGAGAGCTTAAACATCAGGAGATGAAGAGTCCTCTCATGACACAACCACGACATAGTTCGCGTTAAGTCCACAGCAGAACTTACGAGACAGTTTGGGGTCCGTTGGGTTCCTCCTGAAGGCGTTCTTCTCAGAGTTGGACTTCCTGAAGATGTAGAAGCCAACGACTGAAAGAGAGACACCAAGAGAAAACGTAAACATCCAACTCAACTCTCAAGGCTGGGGGAAGAAAATATGACTTTACCTCTTTGGAACTTAACTATTAGTCTTTTTTAAAATCTAATTAGCTGTACATAAAGTAACAAGAACTAGAGACAAACGCAGGTCTGTCATCACATATTCCAGATGTGTGCTGCTTACGCTTGAGTGTGACGATGGCTGCGACGGCAGGGAGGCTCAGCTGGTTGGGGTGGCTGACCAGGTAGTAGGCCTGCAGGGTGTAGGTGAAGGGAACCCACACCAGATCCCCAAAGGCCAGCATGAAGCCAAAGCCATCGTGCATCAAGTCCATGGTGGTTAGGATGGCCTCCTGAGGAACAGAAACATTCAGCACTTTGCTTTCAGGAATGCTTTCTACCGGATCATATATGCAGTTTCATTTTGTATTCATCAACATGTTCTCTGAATTCCGTTAGCGATATGCTTGAGGAAGTGTCTGAGTGAGCGTACCTCGTTCCAGAGGCCGTCCACCACGTAGAGCAGCTGGAAGAGGTTCACGAGGATCATGGAGTACGATGGAGCCTCCAGACGCTGCAGCTTCATCTCAGCCAGCGCCATCGCAAAGTTGATCAAACACTGAAAACAAATCAGATCAACAATCATTACGAATGCTTCAGAAATCACAGAATGCTGTGGAGACATTTGTGAAGACGCCTACCAACTGTCATAAGACGTTTTGCAGAAACATGATGTGCATGCAGGATGAACTCACATGTTCACGAGCAGCTAGAACATCTAAACTGAAAGTCTGCGTTTACCCACAGCCATGAGCAAACGCAAAGCGTTCTTTTTATCAGGCTCTGAGGTTCAGAATACATTCCACATGTGGCCACCAGAGGGTGCGAGGTGTGTAGAAAAAGGCCGGCCTCATTGGAACACATGTGGAACTTCATCAACCTGTAAGTAGCTGTGGTATAAAAGGGTCCTTTGAAAACAGCGCCCCGTTTCACCTTTCCCCCCAGAAGTAAGATGAGTGTTTTAAAAACTAAACCTTGCTTACCTCCTCAACCAAAGTCGATTTAAATAAGTTAAATAGCTATAATACGGTAACCCCAGTGAGAGGAGGGCTGTGTGTTTAACTAAATTAAAAAAATCGTTAAATCTTAATATTTCCGTAAGCTCCATAACACGATTAAGTGATTTTAACGTTTCACTAAAACGTTTATAGTAACCCTTACAACGTCGGATTTCAGTCAAAGACACAACCCTGTACCCGTAGAGACAGTGGAAGTCTAACAAAGACACATCCTGTAACGTACGGGACTGTGGGAGTTGTATAAAGCAAATCCTTTGCTGACCCCTATTAGTATCTCTACATTGAGAAACACGACCAGAGTTTTTTCATATCTTGAGTGCTCCGAAATCCTACGCTCTCCCCGGTCTTTAAACTCTTCTGAAACCGCATCATCATTTTGATATCAGGCATGATGGAATCTACTAAAAGGGGCACTATTAGTCTGTGGGTTGATGTTAAGGCACCGAACAATACTTCTTCTTTAACTCGGGGAGCTCTCAAGCTTTCTCATGCTTTATGTTCATAGTTAAGGTCAAAATATGTTTTTTAAGTGTTTTTTTTGTTGCAAATATACATTCTTTTCCCCAGGAATTTGCTGATTAATTTGATATAAATAAACACAACTTTTGAGATTAATGTGGGGTTCCTAGGACCAGTAGAACATGTTCTACCTCTGTTGTTCTCTGCAGAGACAAACAGGTCGTCACCCCTAGGAGCTCAAAGGGTTAAAACATGCTGCTGCTTTCAGTGTATCTCGCTATGGAAATACAAAAGGCCTGTTTTACTCATAATAATACACTTCTCCTTACTTCAAGTGCTCCCTGAATGTATGACCAAGACAAATGTTTGCTTTGTGTCCCGTGACAACTCACCCAGCCAATCAGACCAGGGCGCATCTCACAGAAAAACTTCAGGTCAAACTCTTTGATGCGCGGATTGAGCTCGCGACCTTTGAAGAAGTCGTAGGCCACATTGCCTGTGAAGGAGAAGAGAAAGACATCAGCATCAGAACCAGTTATAGAAGAGAAGACATCAGGATCACTTATAGAAGAGAAGACATCAGGATTACCAGAGCTTCTCTTACCGGAGCTTCTCTTACCGGAGCTTCCTCCCGGAGCTTCTCTTAATGGAGCTTCTCTTACTGGAGCTTCTCTTACCGGAGCTTCTCTTAATGGAGCTTCTCTTACCGGAGCTTCTCTTACCGGAGCTTCTCTTAATGGAGCTTCTCTTACCGGAGCTTCTCTTACCGGAGCTTCTCTTACCGGAGCTTCCTCCCAGAGCTTCTCTTACCGGAGCTTCTCTTACCGGAGCTTCTCTTAATGGAGCTTCTCTTACCGGAGCTTCTCTTAATGGAGCTTCTCTTACCGGAGCTTCTCTTACCGGAGCTTCTCTTACCGGAGCTTCCTCCCAGAGCTTCTCTTACCGGAGCTTCTCTTACTGGAGCTTCTCTTAATGGAGCTTCTCTTACTGGAGCTTCTCTTACTGGAGCTTCTCTTAATGGAGCTTCTCTTACTGGAGCTTCTCTTACTGGAGCTTCTCTTAATGGAGCTTCTCTTACTGGAGCTTCCTCCCAGAGTTTCTCCTACCGGAGCTTCTCTTACTGGAGCTTCTCTTACTGGAGCTTCCTCCCAGAGTTTCTCCTACCGGAGCTTCTCTTACTGGAGCTTCTCTTAACGGAGGTTCCTCCCAGAGCTTCTCTTACTGGAGCTTCTCTTAATGGAGCTTCTCTTAATGGAGCTTCTCTTACTGGAGCTTCCTCCCAGAGTTTCTCCTACCGGAGCTTCTCTTACTGGAGCTTCTCTTAACGGAGCTTCCTCCCAGAGCTTCTCTTACCGGAGCTTCTCTTACTGGAGCTTCTCTTAACGGAGCTTCTCTTACTGGAGCTTCTCTTACCGGAGCTTCTCTTAATGGAGCTTCTCTTAATGGAGCTTCTCTTACCGGAGTTTCTCCTACCGGAGCTTCTCTTACTGGAGCTTCTCTTAACGGAGCTTCCTCCCAGAGCTTCTCTTACCGGAGCTTCTCTTACTGGAGCTTCTCTTAACGGAGCTTCCTCCCAGAGCTTCTCTTACCGGAGCTTCTCTTAATGGAGCTTCTCTTAACGGAGCTTCCTCCCAGAGCTTCTCTTACCGGAGCTTCTCTTACCGGAGCTTCTCTTAATGGAGCTTCCTCCCAGAGCTTCTCTTACTGGAGCTTCTCTTACTGGAGCTTCTCTTAACGGAGCTTCCTCCCAGAGCTTCTCTTACTGGAGCTTCTCTTAACGGAGCTTCCTCCCAGAGCTTCTCTTACTGGAGCTTCTCTTAACGGAGCTTCCTCCCAGAGCTTCTCTTAACGGAGCTTCCTCCCAGAGCTTCTCTTACCAGAGCTTCTCTTAACGGAGCTTCTCTTAACGGAGCTTCCTCCCAGAGCTTCTCTTACCGGAGCTTCTCTTACCAGAGCATCTCTTACCAGAGCTTCCTCCCAGAGCTTCTCTTACCAGAGCTTCCTCCCAGAGCCAGATGCTCCATGGCAGCGTACCGAGAGCGGACATACAGGTAGACGCTGAGCAGGACGGAGACCAGGAAGGAGGCCGTAGCCAGCTGCAGGAAGTGGCTGTGGATGTAGGTGAGGTCCACTTCCTGCTGCAGCGCTGCTGCTACAGCTAGAGCGCTCACCACCACGGAGAAGAACCCTGAGGAACAGAGCTTTAGATACAGATGAAGAACTACAAAGAACCCTGAGGAACAGAGCTTTAGAGACAGATGAAGAACTACAAGGAACCCTGAGGAACAGAGCTTTAGATACAGATGAAGGACTACAAAGAACCCTGAGGAACAGAGCTTTAGATACAGACCAAGAACTACAAATAACCCTGAGGAACAGAGCTTTAGATACAGATGAAGAACTACAAGGAACCCTGAGGAACAGAGCTTTAGATACAGATGAAGGACTACAAAGAACCCTGAGGAACAGAGCTTTAGATACAGACCAAGAACTACAAAGAACCCTGGGGAACAGAGCTTTAGATACAGATGAAGAACTACAAGGAACCCTGAGGAACAGAGCTTTAGATACAGATGAAGGACTACAAATAACTACAAAGAAAGATGACAGCTAAGCGTTGCCTCTATGCTCCAAGCCTCTAGTGATCAGTTAAAGTAACAGATGAGCCAGCACCTCCATCTACTAGCAGCTGTCGGTGTTAATGAATATGAAACAAAGACTTGACTCACCATTGGTTCTGTACTTCAGTTTCTCTCCAGACCTCAGAGGCATGCCCTCGCTCAGCTGGAGAGAAACAAGAGACAAGTACAAGTATTCTGTCAGCTGACATACCAAACACATAACAAGTCAGTGTAAGATATCAAGATGAGCCGCGATGTAAAGAGCTTCTTCTTTCCTGTGGAAAATCTAGTTAACGGTTAATCACACGTCTGCCTCCTGCCAGAGATAAACAGAAAGGTCATGCGCTGGTTCACGTGTTAATAGAGAGAGTAGATGCAGCTACCAGCGTCTCTGGGTTCAGTGATGCTATCCTGCTGGAGACTAGAGAGTAGAGGCAGCTACCAGCTTCTCTGTGTTCAGTGATGCTATCCTGCTGGAGACTAGAGAGTAGAGGCAGCTACCAGCTTCTCTGGGTTCAGTGATGCTATCCTGCTGGAGACTAGAGAGTAGAGGCAGCTACCAGCTTCTCTGGGTTCAGTGATGCTATCCTGCTGGAGACTAGAGAGTAGAGGCAGCTACCAGCTTCTCTGGGTTCAGTGATGCTATCCTGCTGGAGACTGAGGAACAGCAACACAGACTTCATTCTCTTCATCAAGTCGTGCTGCATTGGTTGTTGTTGGAGAGTTCAGTCCTCACTTACCTTTCCAACAGGCAGCATGTAGAGCAGGACCTGGAATAAGATCCAGAGCATCACAAAGCCCAGAGCCTGAGCATCCCAGAAGGCTTCCAGAGGGGGCAGAGCGGGAGGGAAGCTGGTCAGACTGGGGTTCTCCAGCTGGACCTGGAGAACCAGGAACAGAACCCAGGCTGGCAGGAAGAGCAGCCAGAAGTAGGCTCCTGAGGAGGGAGGGGCTGTGAGGTTCATGTTACAAGGAGACACACACACACACACACACTCACACTCTCTCTAAAGTTGAAGTTAAAACCATAGTTTATGTTTCATAAGATAATATGTCCCATGGTTCTGTCTTCACTAGGCGTGTTAATAATTAACTGTTGCAGTTACAGAACTTTGACCAATTAATGACATCAGTTAAAAGAAATATTACAATTGTTCTAAAAACGATTCCTCCCTCTGATTAAGAGGAAGATATTACACTAACGAGTTAAGGTCCAGTATAGAGTGACCGGAGAAGTAGAAACGGATGTAGTAACTGCCCTGTAATTAACACGTCATTTATCAGAAACGTTATTCGTCAGTGTTTACACACAACCCAAAACACAGCCTCAAACAACCTGACCTGGGCCCTGTTTCTCGTACCTGGCTAAACAAAGTCAGGCAAATGTCCTAATCTCCAGCTTAAATTAGCGAGATGATTGACATCAGGCTATCTGGGTTTCTTCACGGCTGATCCGCGCTGAAACGGTCTCGTTAATTCTAGCCAGACGTCAATCCTCTGGATAAATGCGCGTGTCCGTTCCTCTTCAGAAGGGATAATAATCGAGCACTGACACCACGATGTTCTAACAGTACAATGGCAAATAAACTCAGAGGAACCTCTTTTTATTTCTCCGATGAGAAGCAGGAGATGATCATGAAGACATGAGGAAGTCAATACCTTAATCATTCACAGCAAACGCGTTGTGAATATTCGCAACGCGTTTGCAACGTTTTCGGTGTGAACGCAGCTTAACTCCGCCCCGCTGTGAGACATAAGCGTCACAAATATATCAGACAAGTTAAATGTCAGTGTTGGGAAAATGTATCAGCTAAGTTTAAGTGCTTCATCACCCAGATCAATCAGATTATATTTATTTAAATGTATCTGCTGCCAGTAGTATACACATTACTATATACTTATGAGGATATATGTACTGTATGCGCGTATGTATCATGTACTATATATGTGTATATACATGTATGTATAGATTACCATATAACTAGGAGTTTGAATATGTGTATGGGCGGATCAGTATATATGTATTATTCATAATCAGAAATTCAATCAATTGAAGCAGTGAAAATAAATTGTGTGTGATTCTCTGTATTCTTATCACGAGTCCACCTTAATCACGTTCTACAATAATGATATGTATGGTGTACTAATAACACTGTCATATAATTATGAGAGCTTTCAACACATCCATAAGTTTCTTAAGCGCTAAATAAACTTAAGAACAGCGCGGCATGCAGCGGGTGAGAGTCTCTGTCTGTGAGACGGTGATCGGCTGCGTCTGTGGTGATCAGTGTCCGCGGCTCAGAAGCTCTCGTAAATAAATGATTCCTTGAAGGCAGAATCTATAGCGCCGCGTACAGGAAGTCATGAGGATGTGAGAACGTACAGGAAGTCATGAGGATGTGAGGACGTACAGGAAGTCATGAGGATGTGAGGACGTACAGGAAGTCATGAGGATGTGAGGACGTACAGGAAGTCATGAGGATGTGAGGACGTACAGGAAGTCATGAGGATGATGTGAGGACGTACAGGAAGTCATGATGATGTGAGGACGTACAGGAAGTCATGAGGATGTGAGGACGTACAGGAAGTCATGATGATGTGAGGACGTACAGGAAGTCATGAGGATGTGAGGACGTACAGGAAGTCATGATGATGTGAGCTCATACAGGAAGTCATGATGATGTGAGGACGTACAGGAAGTCATGATGATGTGAGGACGTACAGGAAGTCATGAGGATGTGAGGACGTACAGGAAGTCATGAGGATGTGAGGACGTACAGGAAGTCATGAGGATGTGAGAACGTACAGGAAGTCATGATGATGTGAGCTCATACAGGAAGTCATGAGGATGTGAGGACGTACAGGAAGTCATGATGATGTGAGCTCATACAGGAAGTCATGAGGATGTGAGGACGTACAGGAAGTCATGATGATGTGAGGACGTACAGGAAGTCATGATGATGTGAGGACGTACAGGAAGTCATGATGATGTGAGAACGTACAGGAAGTCATGAGGATGTGAGGACGTACAGGAAGTCATGAGGATGTGAGGACGTACAGGAAGTCATGAGGATGTGAGGACGTACAGGAAGTCATGAGGATGTGAGGACGTACAGGAAGTCATGAGGATGTGAGAACGTACAGGAAGTCATGAGGATGTGAGGACGTACAGGAAGTCATGAGGATGTGAGGACGTACAGGAAGTCATGAGGATGTGAGGACGTACAGGAAGTCATGAGGATGTGAGGACGTACAGGAAGTCATGAGGATGTGAGGACGTACAGGAAGTCATGAGGATGTGAGGACGTACAGGAAGTCATGAGGATGTGAGGACGTACAGGAAGTCATGAGGATGTGAGGACGTACAGGAAGTCATGAGGATGTGAGGACGTACAGGAAGTCATGAGGATGTGAGGACGTACAGGAAGTCATGAGGATGTGAGGACGTACAGGAAGTCATGAGGATGTGAGGACGTACAGGAAGTCATGAGGATGTGAGGACGTACAGGAAGTCATGAGGATGTGAGGACGTACAGGAAGTCATGATGATGTGAGGACGGATCTTGGCGATCTCAAAGAACTCTCTCCCAATAAAACTAATATAACTAATATCGCTCCTTCATCAATGAGGAAGTGAGCTGCCTTTTTTGTCCGGTGGGAGTGGCCAGCTTATCCAGTGAATTTCAGTTAGCCTGCCCGGGAGCAGGTTTACATTTTTGGCTGTGTTGCTATGGTGATTTATCTAAGCTTGCTTCGAGAAACCGAATAAGCCTGACCTACGTCATCTTATCCTGACAATTAGCCCGCTAACTCAGTAAGCCAGGTAGGAGAAACAGGGCCCTGAAGTGTGAATAAATACAAGTGTGTGCCTGTGAAAGCAGCCTGGATGGAACGGTGAGTCCTGGCTCTAGTTGCTGCCTGTAGCATAAAGCTGCGTTTCTTATCTCAAACCAACCTATCTTGCCTCCAAAGTCCAGCGGGGTGGCAGCCGCAGCCGGAGCCGCAGCCGTGGCCGCAGCCGTGGCCGCAGCCGGAGCCGCAGCCGGAGCCGCAGCCAGAGCCGCTTCCTGCTGCAGCGGCTCTGGCTTTTCTTCTGCTGGTTTGGCGTCTCCGTCGTCCTTCCTGCGGCGCAGGTTGTAACGGCCTGGGATCTTACCAGGCTCCGCCTCCACCGCAGCCGCACATTTCTGAACGAAGATTTGGGGATTATTAAAAACATACAAATCAAAATTAAAAGTTGTACAAGACCAATTTCAACCAAGTGACGGTGCGGAGGAACGTGGACAGAAAACAAAGAACCGCTGTCATCCCTCCACTGAGGAGGTGTCACCATCAGACCTCATCAGGTAACGTTCCTATGAACAATACAGGTAAACGCTGGTGCCTCCAGTCTAATGACTTGTCTACAGCAACGTAACCTTCAGCAGGTTAAGTTGCTGTAGTCATTAGACTTGTCTACAGCAACGTAACCTTCACCAGGTTAAGTTGCTATAGTCATTAGACTTGTCTACAGCAACGTAACCTTCACCAGGTTAAGTTGCTGTAGACATTAGACTTGTCTACAGCAACGTAACCTTCAGCAGGTTAAGTTGCTGTAGACATTAGACTTGTCTACAGCAACGTAACCTTCACCAGGTTAAGTTGCTGTAGTCATTAGACTTGTCTACAGCAACGTAACCTTCAGCAGGTTAAGTTGCTGTAGACATTAGACTTGTCTACAGCAACGTAACCTTCAGCAGGTTAAGTTGCTGTAGTCATTAGACTTGTCTACAGCAACGTAACCTTCAGCAGGTTAAGTTGCTGTAGTCATTAGACTTGTCTACAGCAACTTAACCTTCAGCAGGTTAAGTTGCTGTAGTCATTAGACTTGTCTACAGCAACTTAACCTTCAGCAGGTTAAGTTGCTGTAGTCATTAGACTTGTCTACAGCAACGTAACCTTCAGCAGGTTAAGTTGCTGTAGACATTAGACTTGTCTACAGCAACGTAACCTTCAGCAGGTTAAGTTGCTGTAGTCATTAGACTTGTCTACAGCAACGTAACCTTCAGCAGGTTAAGTTGCTGTAGTCATTAGACTTGTCTACAGCAACTTAACCTTCAGCAGGTTAAGTTGCTGTAGTCATTAGACTTGTCTACAGCAACTTAACCTTCAGCAGGTTAAGTTGCTGTAGTCATTAGACTTGTCTACAGCAACGTAACCTTCAGCAGGTTAAGTTGCTGTAGACATTAGACTTGTCTACAGCAACGTAACCTTCAGCAGGTTAAGTTGCTGTAGTCATTAGACTTGTCTACAGCAACGTAACCTTCAGCAGGTTAAGTTGCTGTAGTCATTAGACTTGTCTACAGCAACGTAACCTTCAGCAGGTTAAGTTGCTGTAGACATTAGACTTGTCTACAGCAACGTAACCTTCAGCAGGTTAAGTTGCTGTAGTCATTAGACTTGTCTACAGCAACGTAACCTTCAGCAGGTTAAGTTGCTGTAGACATTAGACTTGTCTACAGCAACGTAACCTTCACCAGGTTAAGTTGCTGTAGTCATTAGACTTGTCTACAGCAACGTAACCTTCAGCAGGTTAAGTTGCTGTAGACATTAGACTTGTCTACAGCAACGTAACCTTCAGCAGGTTAAGTTGCTGTAGTCATTAGACTTGTCTACAGCAACTTAACCTTCAGCAGGTTAAGTTGCTGTAGTCATTAGACTTGTCTACAGCAACTTAACCTTCAGCAGGTTAAGTTGCTGTAGTCATTAGACTTGTCTACAGCAACGTAACCTTCAGCAGGTTAAGTTGCTGTAGACATTAGACTTGTCTACAGCAACGTAACCTTCAGCAGGTTAAGTTGCTGTAGTCATTAGACTTGTCTACAGCAACGTAACCTTCAGCAGGTTAAGTTGCTGTAGTCATTAGACTTGTCTACAGCAACGTAACCTTCAGCAGGTTAAGTTGCTGTAGTCATTAGACTTGTCTACAGCAACGTAACCTTCAGCAGGTTAAGTTGCTGTAGTCATTAGACTTGTCTACAGCAACGTAACCTTCACCAGGTTAAGTTGCTGTAGTCATTAGACTTGTCTACAGCAACGTAACCTTCACCAGGTTAAGTTGCTGTAGTCATTAGACTTGTCTACAGCAACGTAACCTTCAGCAGGTTAAGTTGCTGTAGTCATTAGACTTGTCTACAGCAACGTAACCTTCACCAGGTTAAGTTGCTGTAGTCATTAGACTTGTCTACAGCAACGTAACCTTCACCAGGTTAAGTTGCTGTAGTCATTAGACTTGTCTACAGCAACGTAACCTTCAGCAGGTTAAGTTGCTGTAGTCATTAGACTTGTCTACAGCAACGTAACCTTCAGCAGGTTAAGTTGCTGTAGTCATTAGACTTGTCTACAGCAACGTAACCTTCAGCAGGTTAAGTTGCTGTAGTCATTAGACTTGTCTACAGCAACGTAACCTTCACCAGGTTAAGTTGCTGTAGTCATTAGACTTGTCTACAGCAACGTAACCTTCACCAGGTTAAGTTGCTGTAGTCATTAGACTTGTCTACAGCAACGTAACCTTCAGCAGGTTAAGTTGCTGTAGTCATTAGACTTGTCTACAGCAACGTAACCTTCACCAGGTTAAGTTGCTATAGTCATTAGACTTGTCTATACCTTCACCAGGTTAAGTTGCTGTAGTCATTAGACTTGTCTACAGCAACGTAACCTTCACCAGGTTAAGTTGCTGTAGTCATTAGACTTGTCTATACCTTCACCAGGTTAAGTTGCTATAGTCATTAGACTTGTCTATACCTTCAGCAGGTTAAGTTGCTATAGTCATTAGACTTGTCTATACCTTCACCAGGTTAAGTTGCTATAGTCATTAGACTTGTCTATACCTTCACCAGGTTAAGTTGCTGTAGTCATTAGACTTGTCTATACCTTCACCAGGTTAAGTTGCTGTAGACATTAGACTTGTCTATACCTTCACCAGGTTAAGTTGCTGTAGACATTAGACTTGTCTATACCTTCACCAGGTTAAGTTGCTGTAGTCATTAGACTTGTCTATACCTTCACCAGGTTAAGTTGCTATAGTCATTAGACTTGTCTATACCTTCACCAGGTTAAGTTGCTATAGTCATTAGACTTGTCTATACCTTCACCAGGTTAAGTTGCTGTAGACATTAGACTTGTCTATACCTTCACCAGGTTAAGTTGCTATAGTCATTAGACTTGTCTATACCTTCAACAGGTTAAGTTGCTATAGTCATTAGACTTGTCTATACCTTCACCAGGTTAAGTTGCTATAGTCATTAGACTTGTCTATACCTTCACCAGGTTAAGTTGCTGTAGACATTAGACTTGTCTATACCTTCACCAGGTTAAGTTGCTATAGTCATTAGACTTGTCTATACCTTCAACAGGTTAAGTTGCTGTAGACATTAGACTTGTCTATACCTTCACCAGGTTAAGTTGCTATAGTCATTAGACTTGTCTATACCTTCACCAGGTTAAGTTGCTGTAGACATTAGACTTGTCTATACCTTCAACAGGTTAAGTTGCTGTAGTCATTAGACTTGTCTATACCTTCACCAGGTTAAGTTGCTATAGTCATTAGACTTGTCTATACCTTCAACAGGTTAAGTTGCTGTAGTCATTAGACTTGTCTATACCTTCACCAGGTTAAGTTGCTATAGTCATTAGACTTGTCTATACCTTCACCAGGTTAAGTTGCTATAGTCATTAGACTTGTCTATACCTTCACCAGGTTAAGTTGCTATAGTCATTAGACTTGTCTATACCTTCACCAGGTTAAGTTGCTATAGTCATTAGACTTGTCTATACCTTCAACAGGTTAAGTTGCTGTAGACATTAGACTTGTCTATACCTTCACCAGGTTAAGTTGCTGTAGACATTAGACTTGTCTATACCTTCACCAGGTTAAGTTGCTATAGTCATTAGACTTGTCTATACCTTCACCAGGTTAAGTTGCTGTAGTCATTAGACTTGTCTATACCTTCACCAGGTTAAGTTGCTGTAGTCATTAGACTTGTCTATACCTTCACCAGGTTAAGTTGCTGTAGTCATTAGACTTGTCTATACCTTCACCAGGTTAAGTTGCTGTAGACATTAGACTTGTCTATACCTTCACCAGGTTAAGTTGCTGTAGTCATTAGACTTGTCTATACCTTCACCAGGTTAAGTTGCTATAGTCATTAGACTTGTCTATACCTTCACCAGGTTAAGTTGCTGTAGACATTAGACTTGTCTATACCTTCAACAGGTTAAGTTGCTGTAGACATTAGACTTGTCTATACCTTCAACAGGTTAAGTTGCTGTAGTCATTAGACTTGTCTATACCTTCACCAGGTTAAGTTGCTATAGTCATTAGACTTGTCTATACCTTCACCAGGTTAAGTTGCTATAGTCATTAGACTTGTCTATACCTTCACCAGGTTAAGTTGCTGTAGTCATTAGACTTGTCTATACCTTCACCAGGTTAAGTTGCTGTAGACATTAGACTTGTCTATACCTTCAACAGGTTAAGTTGCTGTAGACATTAGACTTGTCTATACCTTCAACAGGTTAAGTTGCTGTAGACATTAGACTTGTCTATACCTTCACCAGGTTAAGTTGCTGTAGTCATTAGACTTGTCTATACCTTCACCAGGTTAAGTTGCTATAGTCATTAGACTTGTCTATACCTTCACCAGGTTAAGTTGCTGTAGACATTAGACTTGTCTATACCTTCAACAGGTTAAGTTGCTGTAGACATTAGACTTGTCTATACCTTCAACAGGTTAAGTTGCTGTAGTCATTAGACTTGTCTATACCTTCACCAGGTTAAGTTGCTATAGTCATTAGACTTGTCTATACCTTCACCAGGTTAAGTTGCTGTAGTCATTAGACTTGTCTATACCTTCACCAGGTTAAGTTGCTATAGTCATTAGACTTGTCTATACCTTCACCAGGTTAAGTTGCTGTAGTCATTAGACTTGTCTATACCTTCACCAGGTTAAGTTGCTATAGTCATTAGACTTGTCTATACCTTCACCAGGTTAAGTTGCTGTAGTCATTAGACTTGTCTATACCTTCACCAGGTTAAGTTGCTGTAGACATTAGACTTGTCTATACCTTCAACAGGTTAAGTTGCTATAGTCATTAGACTTGTCTATACCTTCACCAGGTTAAGTTGCTGTAGTCATTAGACTTGTCTATACCTTCACCAGGTTAAGTTGCTGTAGACATTAGACTTGTCTATACCTTCACCAGGTTAAGTTGCTGTAGTCATTAGACTTGTCTATACCTTCACCAGGTTAAGTTGCTATAGTCATTAGACTTGTCTATACCTTCACCAGGTTAAGTTGCTGTAGTCATTAGACTTGTCTATACCTTCACCAGGTTAAGTTGCTGTAGTCATTAGACTTGTCTATACCTTCACCAGGTTAAGTTGCTGTAGTCATTAGACTTGTCTATACCTTCACCAGGTTAAGTTGCTGTAGTCATTAGACTTGTCTATACCTTCAGCAGGTTACGTTGCTGTAGTCATTAGACTTGTCTATACCTTCACCAGGTTAAGTTGCTGTAGTCATTAGACTTGTCTATACCTTCACCAGGTTAAGTTGCTATAGTCATTAGACTTGTCTATACCTTCACCAGGTTAAGTTGCTGTAGTCATTAGACTTGTCTATACCTTCACCAGGTTAAGTTGCTATAGTCATTAGACTTGTCTATACCTTCACCAGGTTAAGTTGCTGTAGTCATTAGACTTGTCTATACCTTCACCAGGTTAAGTTGCTATAGTCATTAGACTTGTCTATACCTTCACCAGGTTAAGTTGCTGTAGTCATTAGACTTGTCTATACCTTCACCAGGTTAAGTTGCTATAGTCATTAGACTTGTCTATACCTTCACCAGGTTAAGTTGCTGTAGTCATTAGACTTGTCTATACCTTCACCAGGTTAAGTTGCTGTAGACATTAGACTTGTCTATACCTTCAACAGGTTAAGTTGCTATAGTCATTAGACTTGTCTATACCTTCACCAGGTTAAGTTGCTGTAGTCATTAGACTTGTCTATACCTTCACCAGGTTAAGTTGCTGTAGACATTAGACTTGTCTATACCTTCACCAGGTTAAGTTGCTGTAGTCATTAGACTTGTCTATACCTTCACCAGGTTAAGTTGCTATAGTCATTAGACTTGTCTATACCTTCACCAGGTTAAGTTGCTGTAGTCATTAGACTTGTCTATACCTTCACCAGGTTAAGTTGCTGTAGTCATTAGACTTGTCTATACCTTCACCAGGTTAAGTTGCTGTAGTCATTAGACTTGTCTATACCTTCACCAGGTTAAGTTGCTGTAGTCATTAGACTTGTCTATACCTTCAGCAGGTTACGTTGCTGTAGTCATTAGACTTGTCTATACCTTCACCAGGTTAAGTTGCTGTAGTCATTAGACTTGTCTATACCTTCACCAGGTTAAGTTGCTATAGTCATTAGACTTGTCTATACCTTCAGCAGGTTAAGTTGCTGTAGTCATTAGACTTGTCTATACCTTCACCAGGTTAAGTTGCTGTAGACATTAGACTTGTCTATACCTTCACCAGGTTAAGTTGCTGTAGTCATTAGACTTGTCTATACCTTCACCAGGTTAAGTTGCTATAGTCATTAGACTTGTCTATACCTTCACCAGGTTAAGTTGCTGTAGTCATTAGACTTGTCTATACCTTCACCAGGTTAAGTTGCTGTAGTCATTAGACTTGTCTATACCTTCACCAGGTTAAGTTGCTGTAGTCATTAGACTTGTCTATACCTTCACCAGGTTAAGTTGCTGTAGTCATTAGACTTGTCTATACCTTCAGCAGGTTACGTTGCTGTAGTCATTAGACTTGTCTATACCTTCACCAGGTTAAGTTGCTGTAGTCATTAGACTTGTCTATACCTTCACCAGGTTAAGTTGCTATAGTCATTAGACTTGTCTATACCTTCACCAGGTTAAGTTGCTGTAGTCATTAGACTTGTCTATACCTTCACCAGGTTAAGTTGCTATAGACGGTTTATATTTTGGCAGCTACAATATTTGGGGTCAAATAATAATGTTACCTTATATTCCCAGTTGTAAGTTTCTTTTCTTGTATGTTACTGTGTACTTTGTACATGTTTGATCTAATTTACCTTTAATGGAGTCAAGCATTTGAATGAGTTTTGGATGTAATAATAATAATAATAATAATAATAATAATAATAATAATAATCTCTTGGGACAAAAAGGAGCTTGACTTAACTCACAATAATTATGCAATTTTTCAGGATAACGATATTGCAATGACACTAGTGTGTTCAACCCACAATGAAATGAAAGCTAACTGGTAACTGACCCTTCACTAAGCCCCGCCCCTCTAACGCAGACTGGCCAATCACAGCGTCCGACAGCTATGCTGCTCAGACTGAATGGTTTCAGTGTAAGTTCATGAGCTGCATGGTATATATTCTATATTAAATCTGTGTACTACATCTTTTATCAACCACAAAGCTTTGCTCTGGTTTCAGGGACTTGGCTGAAGAAGGGCGACTGTGGCTCAGCGGTGAGCAGGTCGTCCTTCAATCAGAGGATCGGCGGTTGGATCCCCGGCTCCGCTAGCCCATGTGGATGTGTCCTTGAGCGAGACACCTAACCCTCCATGTCTCCGTAGCTGCTCTATGTATGCATGTTGATAATCTGATGAGCTCCTTCATGGTGCTCCTCTCATCAGTGAATGATGTCATGAAGCGTTAAAGCGCCTCGAGTGGTCGGGAGACTAGAAAAGATCTCTACAAGTACGGGACCATTTATAGGTTTAGAACCACTGCTGTACATCACTGATGACGGAGACAATGGAATATACAGCAGACTAGGAATAACATTTAAAATGTAAAATACTTCAGATAACGTCATTTAAAACATTTGTACTAAGAGGCAAAATATGTCTTCATATACAAATTAAACCACCAATAGTAGGTTTATAGAAATGTCTTTTCTACTAAATAAGATTACATTTCAAATCAAATCATACACCAGAGATTAGAAACAAACATGTGAAAGGTCCCCATCATAATGCAGCACAGCTCTGTGGCTCTATGAGAGAAACACCTTCTCTTCATTAAGGGTTCACAGTAAAGCTTTCCTTCACAGGGTGGACCTCTAGGATCAGAGACTAGCTCCAGAACCAGACTGACCTCAGAGGCTCGCTGGTCTCAGGCCTGTGATCCTGCTCAGGAATCTCATTGAGGCAAAAACAAAGCTAGTGAAATGGAACAACATGTGGTGAATATTTATATCAACTCCTTTAAGAATCGCAGATGTCTACCTCTCTCACTCTCTCACACTCACGTATTTATTGACCTTTTTCCAACACGTTTTAACCAGAGAAAAGAAAGCTCACCTCATTTACGGTGTTGTTCTGCTCTTTCTTTGCGTGCTTATCGTTGCCATTGTTCTCTGCCTCTGTCTGTGGCTGCAGTCACACAATGGAGGAGACGGAGAGACAAAGAGGGAGAGCGTGAGGAACGTGACTTCTGGTCAAAACGCAGACTGACCCGACATGGTAATATGGGTTCGGAAACGTTATGAGGATCTGGCCACATCTCAGTGTTCCTTTTGAAAATCAACTCGCGGCACAACGTTAGTGTCGGTCTAGACCGTTGTATTCATCAGCCTCACGTCAGTCTGTGATTCACTTATTTGTAATGAAGCCGTCTCATCGATGGGGACATTTAGTCTTTCCCCCACTTCATAATTCAATGTCCTTTGGTTCAACTCTTTTCTGGGCTGGCACAAATCTGAAGTGAACATCAGAATTTAAAAGTTGTGTTTTTATTTGACTGCATGTAGAAAAGTGCTCCATTACAGAGATTAAATCACCTGAGCTGTGACCGGAGATCAGTCTCAGCCTTCAGCCCTGAACTCAAAACATTTGGAACGACCAACGTAATTCATTCCCAGGGTGCTTCAGAGGAACCACAGCCAACAGGAACCAATCAGAACTCGTCTCACTACACCGTACTTTACTTTAGCTGCTCGTTTGCCGCACTGACCGCTGCATCGTGGGTATTTCTGCGTCTGACGTTGCAGACGAACTTAACTAAAAGATTGCAATTTGCATTGCGCCCCATTGTGATGACTTGTAGTGGCCTGGTGGGCAAGTTAAAGACCAGGGGCAGCCCAGAGACCAGGCCAGCAGGCTCTGGTGTGGTGGGCCCAGATTAATATGCAGTTATGACAAAGGAAGCCTAGAAACAGATGGAATGTATTGTCTGACTAGGCTGGTCACAGGAAGCGAACATGGAAATACTTCTTGCGGTTCAAGGCGGTTAGAAGCTGAGCTGCTCTGCTCTTTGTTGCCTGGTAACAACACTCATAGCTCCAGGAAGTAAACACTGAAACCGGTAGAGACTCTGCTTAGTGATGCAACCATCTGCTGATGACATGGCTGACATCTTGAATAGATGACAGTAACCTTAATGGGCCATGTTACTCCATAGCATGAGACACAGTGAACTGATAGCAGAGATGAACAGTAACGGATCAAAGGCCATCAGAAGATGCCGTGCCTTAAACAATCTGGTTCTGTACAGCAGGCTGAGCCTCACCAGGGGACTCAGCCGGATCTCCAGCGAGTCCTTCAGCCTGGCATCCCTGCGGGAGGCCGGTGCGTCCGTCACAGCTGCAGCCGCCGCCGTGCGGGAGGACGAGCGCCGCGTGGACCGGCCCGGGGAGCGGGAGCGGCTGCGACGGCGGCCCGGAGAGCGGGACCGGGACCGGGACCGGGACCGGGTCTGGAAGCCCGAGGCGTTCTGAAGGAAAACGGCAATTGAGCCATAAAGGAGAGATTGCAACCGTTAATAACAAGCGGGTCTTGTTTTATAGGAGGAACAGAAAAGACACAGCCTACCTCATCTTTATAATATGAAAGAAGAGGCTGAAGAGCATTCCTACAAATCATTCATCGGGCTGCACGACCAATCACATGCAGCCAGATGTAAAGAGACAAGTTCAGCTCGCTACCTTGATGTCCTGCTCCTTGAGCTCCAGCTCGGTGCCGTCCTTGTAGATCACGGTGTAAAGACTACTTTTGGCATCGAAGGCCAGCACCTTGACCTCGTAGTACAGGTTGCTGCCCGGCCAGCGGCCCATCACCATGTCACCACTCTGATACCTCACAGCAGCTGGCATCTTCATCACCTGAAGACGGGTAGATACTGTGTTAATCCCCAAGGGGAAGTGGGTTGTCAGGAGGAAAGACATGGAGGAGAGAGAGAGAGAGAGAGAGAGAGAGAAAAGAGGTAGGAAGGAAGCGCAGTGAGTAGAAAAGCAACGTACATTTTGCATCACATGAATAAAGGCTTTTTTTATACTTATTTATTGCAGCGTTTCCCCTACCGTTATAATAGGGGGGCGGGGCGGCGTCATTTTCGTTTCTCTTCCCTATAGAACAGGTCTGCACCTCGTTCTGTTATTAAACTAAACGGACGCATGTTGTTATCTTATCCACACACAGCTTGTCATTCCTGTCTCTACATGGTCACGTTAACACTGCTCTCTGTATCGCGCACGGCGGAGTTCCGGCCCGACACACACACACACACACACACACACACACACACACACACACACACACACACACACACACACACACACACACACACAGCGTGAAAAGCAGACCGCTATATCTGCGTTTTAAACGCTCCCAGGGTGAAGATGCAACAGCAGAACAACCAGAGCAGCTCTCTGATCACAGAGCAGCTCTCTGAACACAGAGCAGCTCTCTGAACACAGAGCAGCTCTCTGATCACAGAGCAGCTCTCTGAACACAGAGCAGCTCTCTGAACACAGAGCAGCTCTCTGAACACAGAGCAGCTCTCTGAACACAGAGCAGCTCTCTGAACACAGAGCAGCTCTCTGAACACAGAGCAGCTCTCTGAACACAGAGCAGCTCTCTGAACACAGAGCAGCTCTCTGAACACAGAGCAGCTCTCTGAACACAGAGCAGCTCTCTGAACACAGAGCAGCTCTCTGAACACAGAGCAGCTCTCTGAACACAGAGCAGCTCTCTGAACACAGAGCAGCTCTCTGTTATTTACAGACAAAGTTTGAGAACCACTACTTTAAGTGTTTGTGTCGTCGCCGCCTGAAGCTGTAAACCTAGTAAACACTGTATTGAGAAAACTGTCAATGCAGAGTGAAGAGAATGATGCACTGAGACAATGGAGGCATTGTTATTGCAGCTCTTTTCTGTTTCCATACAGTGCACAGAAGCCAGCATGAGCTCTACTTCAACAATGACCACAGAGCGTCTGCTTCTCCACGGCTCACTGTCACTCCTCTCTCTTGGCAATTACACAGTCTGTCCACTGCCTAGAGCACACACTACTGATGTAGGGCACGCACCACTGATGTAGGGCACGCACTACTGATGTAGGGCACGCACTACTGATGTAGGGCACGCACTACTGATGTAGGGCACGCACTACTGATGTAGGGCACGCACCACTGATGTAGGGCACGCACTACTGATGTAGGGCACGCACTACTGATGTAGGGCACGCACCACTGATGTAGGGCACGCACTACTGATGTAGGGCACGCACTACTGATGTAGGGCACGCACCACTGATGTAGGGCACGCACTACTGATGTAGGGCACGCACTACTGATGTAGGGCACGCACCACTGATGTAGGGCACGCACTACTGATGTAGGGCACGCACCACTGATGTAGGGCACGCACCACTGATGTAGGGCACGCACTACTGATGTAGGGCACGCACTACTGATGTAGGGCACGCACCACTGATGTAGGGCACGCACCACTGATGTAGGGCACGCACCACTGATGTAGGGCACGCACTACTGATGTAGGGCACGCACCACTGATGTAGGGCACGCACTACTGATGTAGGGCACGCACCACTGATGTAGGGCACGCACTACTGATGTAGGGCACGCACCACTGATGTAGGGCACGCACTACTGATGTAGGGCACGCACTACTGATGTAGGGCACGCACTACTGATGTAGGGCACGCACCACTGATGTAGGGCACGCACTACTGATGTAGGGCACGCACTACTGATGTAGGGCACGCACTACTGATGTAGGGCACGCACTACTGATGTAGAGCACGCACTACTGATGTAGGGCACGCACTACTGATGTAGGGCACGCACTACTGATGTAGGGCACGCACTACTGATGTAGGGCACGCACCACTGATGTAGGGCACGCACCACTGATGTAGGGCACGCACCACTGATGTAGGGCACGCACTACTGATGTAGGGCACGCACTACTGATGTAGGGCACGCACTACTGATGTAGGGCACGCACTACTGATGTAGGGCACGCACCTACTGATGTAGGGCACGCACTACTGATGTAGGGCACGCACTACTGATGTAGGGCACGCACTACTGATGTAGGGCACGCACCTACTGATGTAGGGCACGCACTACTGATGTAGAGCACGCACCTACTGATGTAGGGCACGCACTACTGATGTAGGGCACGCACTACTGATGTAGGGCACGCACTACTGATGTAGGGCACGCATCTACTGATGTAGGGCACGCACTACTGTTGTAGGGCACGCACTTACTGATGCAGAGCACGCAGATGCGATTAACTTGGCATTCATCCTCTGCATGGAAATCAGCACCCAGCATGTGAAGTCACTGCTCTTCATCAAACGCTCTGCAACAAGAAAGCCTGGACCGCTCCACAGCCTGCAAGCTAACTGATGGTGTAATTCACACAATAAGCATTGAGGTCTGAGGAGAAGTTCAGGAGATATTTCAAGGTGCGTCAGAGAAGCAGAGGCTCAACATTCCTTTACCTACTGTTGTGCCTGATCAGGAGAGGACACGGAAAGTTGCCTGTTATTCATTTATTTATTCAATTTGATGATTTTAGTTAGTTTGTTAACAAAAATAAATATATAAGTTGAAAATATACTACTGTTTTTTATTTATTATTTTTAATTTCATAAATAATTTTGGCGATGGTTGCCCTTTTTTTGGGTTTGAGCACCTGCCCCCAAAATGTTTGTGCACGTGCCTGGTTAGCGGTGATGCCTGGGGGGGGGGGGGGGGGGGGGGGGGGGGGGAATGACCACTGTGATAGGCTAATGTGTGAAAAGAGGCGGGTCTTGGGGGTTATCGCGCGAATCCACAGATTTCACATAGCGGTGTCTCCTGTAAACAATGGACAATGGCGAAGCGGACTATCAGTTCGTACTTTCTTCTTAAACCTAATGATCTAGAGAAGACAAATCCCGAGAATGAGTCCGACTCAGATTGTGAGGAAACGGTCGTGGCGAAAAAAGGCAGGAAATTCAGCTTTCACGATGAGTGGCTGCGCGAGTTCACCTAAGATTGTAGTGTATGCATTTATTGTCAAAGTATTTATCAGTAATACAGTGAAAATGACAGGGAAACTTTGCAAGTCGATTTATAGTGTGCGCCCCTAAATTTTCTGCTTGCGCCCCTAAAATTTTAAGTTAGGGGCCACTGTGCTCCTAGTAAAAAAAGTTAGTCTGGAGCCCTGATAACAACTGGTTATGTGTGCGAGTGAAGTACCCTTCTAGTTGTTGGACTGCAGTAAAGGTTCTTCTACATGAGCTGCAGTAAAGGTTCTTCTACATGAGCTGCAGTAAAGGTTATTCTACATGAGCTGCAGTAAAGGTTCTTCTGCATGAGCTGCAGTAAAGGTTCTTCTGCATGAGCTGCAGTAAAGGTTCTTCTACATGAGCTGCAGTAAAGGTTATTCTACATGAGCTGCAGTAAAGGTTCTTCTACATGAGCTGCAGTAAAGGTTCTTCTGCATGAGCTGCAGTAAAGGTTCTTCTACATGAGCTGCAGTAAAGGTTATTCTACATGAGCTGCAGTAAAGGTTCTTCTACATGAGCTGCAGTAAAGGTTCTTCTGCATGAGCTGCAGTAAAGGTTCTTCTGCATGAGCTGCAGTAAAGGTTATTCTACATGAGCTGCAGTAAAGGTTCTTCTACATGAGCTGCAGTAAAGGTTATTCTACATGAGCTGCAGTAAAGGTTCTTCTACATGAGCTGCAGTAAAGGTTCTTCTACATGAGCTGCAGTAAAGGTTCTTCTGCATGAGCTGCAGTAAAGGTTCTTCTGCATGAGCTGCAGTAAAGGTTCTTCTACATGAGCTGCAGTAAAGGTTCTTCTGCATGAGCTGCAGTAAAGGTTCTTCTACATGAGCTGCAGTAAAGGTTCTTCTACATGAGCTGCAGTAAAGGTTCTTCTACATGAGCTGCAGTAAAGGTTCTTCGACATGAGCTGCAGTAAAGGTTCTTCTACATGAGCTGCAGTAAAGGTTCTTCTGCATGAGCTGCAGTAAAGGTTCTTCTACATGAGCTGCAGTAAAGGTTCTTCTACATGAGCTGCAGTAAAGGTTCTTCTACATGAGCTGCAGTAAAGGTTCTTCTACATGAGCTACAGTAAAGGTTCTTCTACATGAGCTGCAGTAAAGGTTCTTCTACATGAGCTGCAGTAAAGGTTCTTCTACATGAGCTGCAGTAAAGGTTCTTCTACATGAGCTGCAGTAAAGGTTCTTCTACATGAGCTGCAGTAAAGGTTCTTCAGAAGCGGCTGGTCTGCAGTGGTGCATGAGCTGCAGTAAAGGTTCTTCTGCATGAGCTGCAGTAAAGGTTCTTCTGCATGAGCTGCAGTAAAGGTTCTTCTACATGAGCTGCAGTAAAGGTTCTTCTACATGAGCTGCAGTAAAGGTTCTTCTACATGAGCTGCAGTAAAGGTTCTTCTACATGAACTGCAGTAAAGGTTCTTCTACATGAGCTGCAGTAAAGGTTCTTCTACATGAGCTGCAGTAAAGGTTCTTCTGCATGAGCTGCAGTAAAGGTTCTTCTGCATGAGCTGCAGTAAAGGTTCTTCTACATGAGCTTTACCCAGCATGCAGTTCGGCGGTGTAATTTTATAAATGTACAATTATTGGTGTCACAAACTGTTGTGTCGTGATGTTTTTAAAGAGCGTTAGTTGTGGGTTATTAATTAATTAATTGTTGTTATGAAGTTTTAACCATGACTAAAGTTATAACATGACTAAAGTTACAACCATGACTAAAGTTATAACATGACTAAAGTTATAACATGACTAAAGTTACAACATGACTAAAGTTATAACATGACTAAAGTTACAACATGACTAAAGTTATAACATGACTAAAGTTACAACCATGACTAAAGTTATAACATGACTAAAGTTACAACCATGACTAAAGTTACAACCATGACTAAAGTTATAACATGACTAAAGTTATAACATGACTAAAGTTACAACATGACTAAAGTTACAACATGACTAAAGTTACAACATGACTAAAGTTATAACATGACTAAAGTTACAACCATGACTAAAGTTATAACATGACTAAAGTTATAACATGACTAAAGTTACAACCATGACTAAAGTTACAACATGACTAAAGTTACAACATGACTAAAGTTACAACATGACTAAAGTTATAACATGACTAAAGTTACAACATGACTAAAGTTACAACATGACTAAAGTTATAACATGACTAAAGTTACAACCATGACTAAAGTTACAACATGACTAAAGTTATAACCATGACTAAAGTTACAACCATGACTAAAGTTACAACCATGACTAAAGTTATAACATGACTAAAGTTACAACCATGACTAAAGTTACAACCATGACTAAAGTTACAACATGACTAAAGTTACAACCATGACTAAAGTTACAACATGACTAAAGTTAGAACCCATGACTAAAGTTAGAACCATGACTAAAGTTACAACCATGACTAAAGTTATAACATGACTAAAGTTACAACATGACTAAAGTTAGAACCATGACTAAAGTTAGAACCCATGACTAAAGTTAGAACATGACTAAAGTTACAACCATGACTAAAGTTACAACCATGACTAAAGTTACAACATGACTAAAGTTACAACCATGACTAAAGTTATAACCATGACTAAAGTTACAACATGACTAAAGTTAGAACCATGACTAAAGTTAGAACCCATGACTAAAGTTATAACATGACTAAAGTTAGAACCATGACTAAAGTTACAACATGACTAAAGTTAGAACCATGACTAAAGTTACAACCATGACTAAAGTTAGAACCATGACTAAAGTTAAAACATGACTAAAGTTATAACATGACTAAGGTTATAAACATGACTAAAGTTAGAACATAACTAAAGTTACAACATGACTAAAGTTAGAACCATGACTAAAGTTACAACATGACTAAAGTTACAACCATGACTAAAGTTACAACCATGACTAAAGTTACAACATGACTAAAGTTATAACATGACTAAAGTTACAACCATGACTAAAGTTAGAACCCATGACTAAAGTTAGAACCATGACTAAAGTTACAACCATGACTAAAGTTATAACATGACTAAAGTTACAACATGACTAAAGTTACAACATGACTAAAGTTAGAACCATGACTAAAGTTAGAACCCATGACTAAAGTTAGAACATGACTAAAGTTACAACCATGACTAAAGTTACAACCATGACTAAAGTTACAACATGACTAAAGTTACAACCATGACTAAAGTTATAACATGACTAAAGTTACAACCATGACTAAAGTTACAACCATGACTAAAGTTATAACATGACTAAAGTTACAACCATGACTAAAGTTACAACCATGACTAAAGTTATAACATGACTAAAGTTACAACATGACTAAAGTTACAACATGACTAAAGTTACAACATGACTAAAGTTACAACATGACTAAAGTTATAACATGACTAAAGTTATAACATGACTAAAGTTACAACCATGACTAAAGTTATAACATGACTAAAGTTACAACCATGACTAAAGTTACAACATGACTAAAGTTACAACATGACTAAAGTTACAACATGACTAAAGTTATAACATGACTAAAGTTATAACATGACTAAAGTTACAACATGACTAAAGTTACAACATGACTAAAG
This sequence comes from Myoxocephalus aenaeus, assembly GCA_038501785.1. NCBI lineage: Eukaryota > Metazoa > Chordata > Actinopteri > Perciformes > Cottidae > Myoxocephalus > Myoxocephalus aenaeus. Next base: position 368,274 of record JBAMJR010000092.1, read on the forward strand.
TTATAACATGACTAAAGTTACAACCATGACTAAAGTTACAACATGACTAAAGTTATAACCATGACTAAAGTTACAACCATGACTAAAGTTACAACCATGACTAAAGTTACAACCATGACTAAAGTTACAACCATGACTAAAGTTATAACATGACTAAAGTTACAACCATGACTAAAGTTACAACCATGACTAAAGTTACAACATGACTAAAGTTACAACCATGACTAAAGTTACAACATGACTAAAGTTAGAACCCATGACTAAAGTTAGAACCATGACTAAAGTTACAACCATGACTAAAGTTATAACATGACTAAAGTTACAACATGACTAAAGTTAGAACCATGACTAAAGTTAGAACCCATGACTAAAGTTAGAACATGACTAAAGTTACAACCATGACTAAAGTTACAACCATGACTAAAGTTACAACCATGACTAAAGTTACAACCATGACTAAAGTTATAACCATGACTAAAGTTACAACATGACTAAAGTTAGAACCATGACTAAAGTTAGAACCCATGACTAAAGTTAGAACCCATGACTAAAGTTACAACCATGACTAAAGTTACAACCATGACTAAAGTTACAACATGACTAAAGTTACAACCATGACTAAAGTTACAACATGACTAAAGTTAGAACCATGACTAAAGTTAGAACCCATGACTAAAGTTAGAACCCATGACTAAAGTTAGAACATGACTAAAGTTAGAACCATGACTAAAGTTAGAACCATGACTAAAGTTAGAACCATGACTAAAGTTATAACATGACTAAAGTTATAACATGACTAAAGTTAGAACCATGACTAAAGTTAGAACCATGACTAAAGTTACAACCCATGACAGTAAGTAGCTCAGACCGCTGTCTGCTGAAGAGCAACAACAGTCATTACGGCTATGCACCGGTATGACGGGATATGAAACATTCATACCGTATGGACATTTGGAACCGGTTCAACCGGTATACCGCCCAGCCCTATGTGTAATGTTGTGGTCAAAAAATCATATTAGTTCAAATAAATTCATTGCATCTGAGTTCATACAAACATTACAAATACGTTTAAATAATGAATATGTTGTAAGTTCAATACAAAGAATGGAGTTAGTACTAGTCATGTATTTACTTAAGTATACCTAACAATAAATACTTGAGTTAGGAGTACTCCATTTAAGCATTTTTTTTTCCACTAAAAGGATTTGAATGGTTTAAATGGTTCAATCGGTTTCCTTAAACTATTTGAGTTGACTTTACTCGTCAGGTTTTCCGGTGCACAATGAGCCAGGCCAGGTCAGCAGTATGGCCATGAGGGACCAGGGCTCAGTGTCTAGAAAACCACTACAGCAGAACTGCTGACGGGCCCGTCCCTGCTAGGTTTACGTCCGTCTGACGGAGTCCTGCCATGAAGTCCGGCCGCTGATGACAGCACAGAGCTGTGGCTACGCTCACCACCAGTAGCAGCCAGTTAGAGACAGCCACGGTATAATAACAACATGTAAAGGAAACATGCGTTACACACAGATCATCCCCTAAAGCTCTATTAACTGAGCTAAAGGGACGGAGTACGCATCTACAGGCACCACGGTGCCAGCAGAGGAACACAGGACTGAGGAACATGCTGGACCTCAACAGAGCAGTGAATACCACCGACTCAGTCACAACGCTCTGGTTTCAGCAAAGCTAAAATAGACCTCTACCTCCAGCTGTCTGCTGGGATCATTTCCTTCTCGTGACCACATGACGGACTCATGAAACCCTCGTGCTGCTGATTACATCCCAGTGGACAGACTTCAGTGACAGGTAGCATATAGAAACTGCTTTGAGAGGGTTGGTTGTTACGTCCTGCTTTTTCTTTTAACCCTAAATCATAAATCGTCCAACTCAGCTGAAATTAAGCATGTATATCAAACAACTCCTTTATGACAATAAGAACCATTATGTTGACAGCAAAACCACTCTGTTGCACAATGTACCTTACCTCCTGTAGGCCTTTATGAAAACACACAACTCCAGCAGTCCTTTGAGCAACCGGCTGGCCAGGATTACCACAAATAGGTAGGCAGAGTCAATGTGTGTAGTCAACCCCTAATCCACTGGTAACGGGTCTAATCTTTTACAAACCATCAATACTCCTGAGAGCCTGCGTCCTGCCAGCAGAGGTCCACGTGGGATGTGATCCAGACCGACGGTTTCCCATCAGAGCAGAGCTTGATGAAAAGATACCGGAGGAGAGGAGGAGTTTAAACAGAAGTCACCTCCTCTCTGGGCGGAAAGCTGCTGTTTCCTCCACCTGTATGAAGCTGTGACATCACCATGAGCACTAAGGTGTAACAGAGACTATAACACCTGTATGAAGCTGTGACGTCACCATGAGCACTAAGGTGTAACAGAGACTATAACACCTGTATGAAGCTGTGACATCATCATGAGCACTAAGGTGTAACAGAGACTATAACACCTGTATGAAGCTGTGACATCACCATGAGCACTAAGGTGTAACAGAGACTATAACACCTGTATGAAGCTGTGACATCATCATGAGCACTAAGGTGTAACAGAGACTATAACACCTGTATGAAGCTGTGACATCACCATGAGCACTAAGGTGTAACAGAGACTATAACACCTGTATGAAGCTGTGACATCACCATGAGCACTAAGGTGTAACAGAGACTATAACACCTGTATGAAGCTGTGACATCATCATGAGCACTAAGGTGTAACAGAGACTATAACACCTGTATGAAGCTGTGACATCACCATGAGCACTAAGGTGTAGCAGAGACTATAACACCTGTATGAAGCTGTGACATCACCATGAGCACTAAGGTGTAGCAGAGACTATAACACCTGTATGAAGCTGTGACATCACCATGAGCACTAAGGTGTAACAGAGACTATAACACCTGTATGAAGCTGTGACATCATCATGAGCACTAAGGTGTAACAGAGACTATAACACCTGTATGAAGCTGTGACATCATCATGAGCACTAAGGTGTAACAGAGACTATAACACCTGTATGAAGCTGTGACATCATCATGAGCACTAAGGTGTAACAGAGACTATAACACCTGTATGAAGCTGTGACATCACCATGAGCACTAAGGTGTAACAGAGACTATAACACCTGTATGAAGCTGTGACATCATCATGAGCACTAAGGTGTAGCAGAGACTATAACACCTGTATGAAGCTGTGACATCATCATGAGCACTAAGGTGTAACAGAGACTATAACACCTGTATGAAGCTGTGACATCACCATGAGCACTAAGGTGTAACAGAGACTATAACACCTGTATGAAGCTGTGACATCATCATGAGCACTAAGGTGTAGCAGAGACTATAACACCTGTATGAAGCTGTGACATCATCATGAGCACTAAGGTGTAGCAGAGACTATAACACCTGTATGAAGCTGTGACATCACCATGAGCACTAAGGTGTAACAGAGACTATAACACCTGTATGAAGCTGTGACATCACCATGAGCACTAAGGTGTAACAGAGACTATAACACCTGTATGAAGCTGTGACATCACCATGAGCACTAAGGTGTAACAGAGACTATAACACCTGTATGAAGCTGTGACATCATCATGAGCACTAAGGTGTAACAGAGACTATAACACCTGTATGAAGCTGTGACATCATCATGAGCACTAAGGTGTAACAGAGACTATAACACCTGTATGAAGCTGTGACATCACCATGAGCACTAAGGTGTAGCAGAGACTATAACACCTGTATGAAGCTGTGACATCACCATGAGCACTAAGGTGTAACAGAGACTATAACACCTGTATGAAGCTGTGACGTCACCATGAGCACTAAGGTGTAACAGAGACTATAACACCTGTATGAAGCTGTGACATCACCATGAGCACTAAGGTGTAACAGAGACTATAACACCTGTATGAAGCTGTGACGTCACCATGAGCACTAAGGTGTAACAGAGACTATAACACCTGTATGAAGCTGTGACATCATCATGAGCACTAAGGTGTAACAGAGACTATAACACCTGTATGAAGCTGTGACATCACCATGAGCACTAAGGTGTAACAGAGACTATAACACCTGTATGAAGCTGTGACATCACCATGAGCACTAAGGTGTAACAGAGACTATAACACCTGTATGAAGCTGTGACATCATCATGAGCACTAAGGTGTAACAGAGACTATAACACCTGTATGAAGCTGTGACATCACCATGAGCACTAAGGTGTAGCAGAGACTATAACACCTGTATGAAGCTGTGACATCACCATGAGCACTAAGGTGTAGCAGAGACTATAACACCTGTATGAAGCTGTGACATCACCATGAGCACTAAGGTGTAGCAGAGACTATAACACCTGTATGAAGCTGTGACATCATCATGAGCACTAAGGTGTAACAGAGACTATAACACCTGTATGAAGCTGTGACATCACCATGAGCACTAAGGTGTAACAGAGACTATAACACCTGTATGAAGCTGTGACATCACCATGAGCACTAAGGTGTAACAGAGACTATAACACCTGTATGAAGCTGTGACATCATCATGAGCACTAAGGTGTAACAGAGACTATAACACCTGTATGAAGCTGTGACATCACCATGAGCACTAAGGTGTAACAGAGACTATAACACCTGTATGAAGCTGTGACATCATCATGAGCACTAAGGTGTAGCAGAGACTATAACACCTGTATGAAGCTGTGACATCATCATGAGCACTAAGGTGTAGCACCACCACTCTTCAGTAGTGACGTGACGTCACCGGACCTGTTGCGTTAACGTTAGCTAGTTAGCTAAGACGGCTAATGCTGCCGGAGGGACAGGAGGGAGGTGTTACGGTGCAACAGGCGGCCGTGTTATCTGGAGACCTTTCGGCTGAACGCGTCCGTTGTTGTCGTAGTTACGAAGGAAAGAGAAAGCTTAACTAGCGGTCCTCATGAATGAGCTGTTTTTTTTACGGTGTAAAACCCTCTCATGTGCATAATAATATATCATATACACATTAAAAAAGTGGCATTCACGAGGGCAGCTACGTGTTTTCTTCATATTATAACAGCTGTCTGTAACTACGACAACAACGGACGCGTTCGGAGGAAAGTCGCCAGTTAACACGGTCGCTTATTAAACCGCAACACCGGTGAGGAAAACAAACGCACCCGTCAGGAGCATGAACCCCTGAACATGTGTGAACAAGTTCTACTAAACTCCCGTCAGAGACCAGGGAAAGTCTTTAAACACGGGGGTACGTCCATGTGACCGGAAACCCGACTGGGCTCTTTTTATATATATATATATATATATATATATATATATATATATATATATATATATATATATATATATATATATATATATTTTATGAAGTTAGATACGTTATTATCTTTGACAGAGCGGGCTCAGTCTAATTTCTGGCCCACACATGGATGCGTGTGTATAATGTAGAAACGCCAGAGTCCGTTACAGTGAACGTGCTGCTGCAGAACTACACGCTTTACGAACACAACTGTGAACCTCCTTCAGAGGACTGACCGCTCATAAGCAGCCTGAGGGCGGTGTACTTGAACCAGTGAAGAGTTAACATTCCAGGAACTAGTCGGAGCCCGGTCTCCGTTAACTCTGCTAACCCAACGTCCCAACAAAGAGCAACGCACAGGGACCATCACAGCCGAAGCATTGCGCAGGCGCACCTACCTTGTTACTGTGAGAGTAATTCCAGTGATAAAAGTGATAAAATAATCCTTTCCGAGACGAGGAAAATATAAAATTAAGATTTATATTTAAAAAACGGTTTGACGTCGCGCTCTTCTCCCTCCCTCTCTGGGCACAACCCACCAGTGACCAGGAAGGCGCGAACTCTGCTGATTGGCGGGCTCAGCGTGCATTTCAAACGGCTCTGCGTTCTGATTGGTTCTCAGTGGATCTGAACTGAGCAGGGATTGGTTCTGGCAGCGGTCACGACTACTTTGTTTACTGGTGTCAAATTACCGCCAGACAAAACGGTAGAAGTAGTAAAACCACATTAAACACTATATCAGATAATAACACTTTTGTTGCTCTGATTTTACTAACAATAACAATAATAATGATTTTACTAAATGTTCCTAACAATAACAATACTAATAATAATTTTACTAAATGTTCCTAACAATAACAACAATAATAATAATAATGATTTTACTAAATGTTCCTAACAATAATAATAATGATTTTACTAAATGTTCCTAACAATAATAATAATGATTTTACTAAATGTTCCTAACAATAATAATAATAATAATAATAATAATAATTTTACTAAATGTTCCTAACAATAATAATAATAATGATTTTACTAAATGTTCCTAACAATAATAATAATAATGATTTTACTAAATGTTCCTAACAATAATAATGATTTTACTAAATGTTCCTAACAAAAACACAGCTATAGTGGAACATAATTCAGAAATTACCATAATGTAATAATAAAATATAATCCTGACCTTTCTAAAGTAAGATAAGTTCATATTTATATATATTTTTTTTTTTTAAGTGTTTAATACACTGTCTGTTCAAATGCTTATGAATATACATATATAGTCTCATATATATATATATATATATATATATATATATATATATATAGCTACGCCCCCAAAAATATGAAGTACAATATATCCACCCTGTGTGGTGGTTAGGGTTAGTCACTGCTGCTCAGACGCAACACAGGAAGAGGAGAAGACAACATGGACGACGTCTCCTTGTCTCCTGCTGGGTGTTTCCTGTCTCCTTGTCTCCTGCTGGGTGTTTCCTGTCTCCTTGTCTCCTGCTGGGTGTTTCCTGTCTCCTTGTCCTCCTGCAGCTCGGGTGTTTCCTGTCTCCTTGTCTCCTGCTGGGTGTTTCCTGTCTCCTTGTCCTCCTGCAGCTCGGGTGTTTCCTGTCTCCTTGTCTCCTGCTGGGTGTTTTCTGTCTCCTTGTCTCCTGCTGGGTGTTTCCTGTCTCCTTGTCTCCTGCTGGGTGTTTCCTGTCTCCTTGTCTCCTGCTGGGTGTTTCCTGTCTCCTTGTCTCCTGCTGGGTGTTTCCTGTCTCCTTGTCTCCTGCTGGGTGTTTCCTGTCTCCTTGTCTCCTGCTGGGTGTTTCCTGTCTCCTTGTCTCCTGCTGGGTGTTTCCTGTCTCCTTGTCCTCCTGCAGCTCGGGTGTTTCCTGTCTCCTTGTCTCCTGCTGGGTGTTTCCTGTCTCCTTGTCTCCTGCTGGGTGTTTCCTGTCTCCTTGTCTCCTGCTGGGTGTTTCCTGTCTCCTTGTCCTCAGACGAACCGCCAGGCCTCTCTAAGCCCCGCCCACAGGAAGCTCTTTCTTTTTAAGAAAGCAGTGAAGCAGGAAGTGTTTTAAAACTGAAACAGACTTCGTCCTGCAGAGCGGACGGAAGAATACACGTCAACACTTTTCATATTATTAGTAATATAGTAATTATATTATTAGTAAAGACAGTTTATAGAACGAGAGAAGGAAATACATAACGGTTTGTTTCTTTGCACAAATCCAAACGTACGACGTCAAAGCCTTGAATACTTTAGAGCAGTGGTTCTCAACTGGTCTGGCTCCAGGACCCACCATCACCCTGAATGACAAGCCGCGACCCAAAGCGAGGAACATTCTCAACTTCTCCAATGTATGTAATGAAAAGATGGTGCAGTTTGAACCTGAGATAGTACAGAATATGTATGCTAACACAAAAACAAGTTTAATAACCAAAACGAGCAGCTGGTGGCGATGATAGAGAGGGAACTATTCCCTTTTACACTCAATTAGCTGCATTTTAATTAAAAAACTAAAACTGCATCTTCAGGACACGAGGTATTACAACATACATAACCATTCAGAATCTTCAGCTATTTTTAAACAGACTCAACAGCTTTCATGCACAAACAGTCCAACAACTAAGAAGTATTTTCAAAAAGACTGAAATGACCAAACTTTAACTGAGAACACACACTCACCGAATCTATGACCAACACTTTACTGTGGAACACGTCACTGTGTTGAGGAGCAGCTTTTCCACTAACTCAAAATAAATTAAACAAAAGTGGAATTCAAAAGTATTCATATAAACAACATTAACTTCTCTTGTGATTACCTCATCAGTAAATACTGAAAAACATTGTGCTTTACAGAACATTAAGCAGCACTCAATTCTCCTCCCAACCCCAGAGTGTGTTCCTGTCATGCAGGCAGCGCCATCAGTTGTCAATGTTATATTCAGTAGGCTGTTTAATTTAATTATCCTAAAAACCCAGAGTCTCCCCATATCAGGATGGTTTGACCCAACCTGGCCCACGCTGCTGGAAACATGGAGGGACAAGTGCAAAACCAGTTGAAACCAGAGCCGGCAAAATAACGACACTCCGCTGCATAAAAAGTCCTTTCAAAATAAAACCACAGGATGAAAAAAAAAAAAGAAGAGATTTTTCTTTCTTTTTTTCCTTTTTTTTTTTCTCCAGGCAACTGAAAACGCGACCCACTGAAAACGGGTCGCGACCCACCAGTTGAGAATCACTGGTTTAAACCTTTAAGACAATGAAGCAGCTGGAGCTTCTCTATGGTTTTAATATCTAACAATATTACCAAGTAGAGAAGTGGAGGAGGAAGTGAGCCTCTCTCTGGGCCCGTTAGTGCACGTGAGCACCTATGAGCGCCCGTTAGTGCCCGTGAGCGCCCGTTAGTGCACGTGAGCACCTATGAGCGCACGTGAGCGCCCGTTAGTGCCCGTGAGCGCCCGTTAGTGCACGTGAGCACCAGTGAGCGCACGTGAGCGCCCGTTAGTGCACGTGAGCGCCCGTGAGCGCACGTGAGCGCACGTGAGCGCCCGTTAGTGCCCGTGAGCGCCCGTGAGCGCACGTGAGCGCACGTGAGCGCCCGTGAGCGCCCCCACTGGCTGCCTACAGGCCGCATGCCCGGCTCTCATAGGCGGTACAGATGACGTCGTGGTGGAACCTCCACCCGTCACCGCTGTCAGACATTGCCTCCACATGGCTCTCAACATGGAGGACGCCTCAGCCGACCGCTCAGGCGTCCTCCATGTTGAGAGCCACGTGGAGGCAATGTATTTTCTTTCAGTTCCACATTGAGCAGCTTTTAAAGGTTTGGAACATGAATGGACACATGAGTGAAAGTCCAGTAAGTTTCCTCTCGTGGTCACAAGCAGACCACGGAACAGGAGAGCTGGAACTGGAAGTGCACAACAACAAGGTTCCCAATAAAGTTGAGTTTCTTTGTTGTCAAAACTCAGATTTATCTAATTTCCTTGGTATATAATGTGATCCAGACGGTCAGTGCAGTCCAGGTCTGGACCCCAGTGCTGTCCTCCTTTCACCCCAGAAGCACACGCAGGAACGGCTGCACAGACATCATGCGTCACCAACCAGAACAAAACACTCTCCTCTTCCTCTTCCTCTTCCTCTCCGGTCGTCGGCTGTAACCACAGAGGAGCCAGAGGCCGCAGGGCTTCAGTCCAGATCCTCTGAGCGTTCACTAATGTCTGCAGCCCTACAGACAGAGAGCTGATATCACTGACAGTGATAGAGTCAGTGATAGTTACATGTGGATCAGATGTGAGGATTTATTCTGAAAGACACTAAGATGGGTGCTCTTTACACACTGGAGACATCTCATTCATTTGTACGCATCAACAAAAGTTACACACTTTATTTTATTTTGTTACTTTCCCTGAACAAATAAAAGCTTTCACCAACCACGGGGCTGTAAAGTCCAAACTCTCTCTGCCTTCATCCTTTCACAATAAAAGCCCAAGCCACATAATATTCACAGGAGACTAATTCTCATTGAAAGGGTCATGACATCATTCTGAAAGAAACGGCTTCTAGTCTTGTATTGCAATGTTTATTTAATTTGCTCAAACAAAAACAAGATGTTAGCATGTAAGAAAAGACTAATGAACATGAGAACAGTACAATGCAGCTGATATCAGAAACACGTCTGGGATTACGGATAAAGATCCTGCAGAGGACTTTAAAAAGCTGAGCTCTGAATCAACGCAGACTAGAAAAGAACCCGACAGCGTCTCAAAGGCTTGATTGTACTTCTGAGCGGTTAGAAAAGAAACCTCACAACTGTAGGCAAATAAATCACATTCATGTAAACAAAAAACACAAAAAAACATGTTTTTTAAGTGGGGAACAGTACCAAGTTCATTAAAATGATCCCTTTAAATAAACAGGACAAACAAATAAAAATAAAAGCCAAACTAAATAACAACTGCATGATCATGACGACGCCCCCTAGATATTATTACTAGTCATCTTTATATGTTTGACATATTAAATGCAACTTCGGAACAAGGCACAAACACGTAGCCTCACAAGAGACAAGCTTTTCTCCATTGGAACGTCCAAAGAAAGGGCCGAGCGCATCGGGCGTCTTTTCTCGTTTGATAGATCTCTGCAAAACCAAAAGGATAGCGACAAAAGAAAATGAAATTGAAAGACAAGAAAAAGGCGATAATGTTGAGAATGTTGGATCCTTTGGTGTCAGCGACGCGAGGCTCCGTTGTGTCGCTCTGTGGGGTTTTGTTGTGTCTGGAAGTGCAAACCGATGCTCTTGGCTGGGCTTTTCCATTTAAACATACAAAATAACAAAGTGCCTGTTGAACGGACCGGGACAAACCACCAAGCCCGTTGAAATCAGGAATACTGACACTCGTAGAAGCTGAAACACAACTTCAGACGTCAGCGTGGACTCTTTCAGAACCAAAAGGTTGCTCCCTCACTGTGGGACATCAGTGGATCATTACCACAGCCAGCACACCATGGCAACGTGGATGTATTTGATGTGTTATACCCGTGACCTTGGAGGCAACAGCTACAGCATTTAGACACTCTCAGGCTGATTGTACGTTTTAGTGAAAAACAACTCGGCACCGAACTAAAGAGACGTCTCTTTCTCCATGTGACGTCTGAGGGAAAGACTTGGAGTGGCAGGAGAAGAGGCAAAGAGACAAGAAAGAAGAAACGCACAGAGAGCACTCGACATATTAAAATGGCACAGTCACCGTCCTCTACACATTTAGGCTTTCATGAACTCTAGAAACGCAGTCAAATAATTAAGAATAATAATAAAAGGATTTAAAAAATCTGACACGGTATCCTTGGATATTTATATATATATAAAAGAGGGGAAAAAGTAGAGGACTGTGATTTGGAAACGGTGTTCTATCCCATGAGATCACGTCTTCCAGCGCTGCTCTGATATTCCAGTGTCCGCCCACGGAGTCACAGAATATCTGCGGTAACATCGTCCAACGAGGGGCCACAGAAACAAACACAAGAAGGGAGAAGAGGTTGTGGGCGGGCCTTTAAAAAGAGATGCTACACTTATTGCTTGTAAGAAAACTTGCGCAACTTTCGTGGCAGACTCGCGTCCCGACGCCGCGTGAAGGAAAGAGCCGAGACGGCATGCAGACAGAGTACCATGTGACCAACGAGGAAGGGAACGCCTTCTTCTCTCTACGCGTCCGGCCGCGGGCGTCAGCCAATCGTGGACAGAGCTTGGTGGAAAGAGGTGGTGGACAGAGCTTGGAGGAAAGAGGTGGTGGACAGAGCTTGGAGGAAAGAGGTGGTGGACAGAGCTTGGAGGAAAGAGGTGGTGGACAGAGCTTGGAGGAAAGAGGTGGTGGACAGAGCTTGGTGGAAAGAGGTGGTGGACAGAGCTTGGAGGAAAGAGGTGGTGGACAGAGCTTGGAGGAAAGAGGTGGTGGACAGAGCTTGGAGGAAAGAGGTGGTGGACAGAGCTTGGTGGAAAGAGGTGGTGGACAGAGCTTGGAGGAAAGAGGTGGTGGACAGAGCTTGGAGGAAAGAGGTGGTGGACAGAGCTTGGAGGAAAGAGGTGGTGGACAGAGCTTGGAGGAAAGAGGTGGTGGACAGAGCTTGGAGGAAAGAGGTGGTGGACAGAGCTTGGAGGAAAGAGGTGGTGGACAGAGCTTGGAGGAAAGAGGTGGTGGACAGAGCTTGGAGGAAAGAGGTGGTGGACAGAGCTTGGAGGAAAGAGGTGATGGACAGAGCTTGGAGGAAAGAGGTGGTGGACAGAGCTTGGAGGAAAGAGGTGGTGGACAGAGCTTGGTGGACAGAGCTTGGTGGAAAGAGCTTGGTGGACAGAGCTTGGTGGACAGAGCTTGGTGGACAGAGCTTGGTGGACAGATGGACAGAGCTTGGTGGAAAGAGGTGGTGGAGAGAGCTTGGTGGACAGAGCTTGGTGGACAGATGGACAGAGCTTGGTGGAAAGAGGTGGTGGAGAGAGCTTGGTGGACAGATGGACAGAGCTTGGTGGACAGAGCTTGGTGGACAGATGGACAGAGCTTGGTGGAAAGAGCTTGGTGGAAAGAGGTGGTGGAGAGAGCTTGGTGGACAGATGGACAGAGCTTGGTGGAGAGAGCTTGGTGGAAAGAGGTGGTGGAGAGAGCTTGGTGGACAGAGTTTGGTGGAAAGAGGTGGTGGAGAGAGCTTGGTGGACAGAGTTTGGTGGACACAGCTTGGTGGACAGATGGACAGAGCTTGGCGAGCTACAGAGCGGCGGCGGGCCTTTCCGTGGTCGGACGAGGAGACGATGGCAACAGAGCGCGGTCGCTGGCGGTTATGAGAGCGTCCGGGTGCAAAGGTGGTGTTGAGCTACTGGATATGGCCGAAGATCTACACTGAAACAGACGTGGGTGATAGATGCTTTTTTTATTTTTTATATATATATACTTTTTCTTCTAAATAACTTTTTGTCTTCTCTTCTTTTGTACATATTCAGGTTAAAATAGTATTTGAGGAAGACAAGCTTTACAGTGTCCTGCAGTGGTGGACTTCACCAGAGACGGTCGGTCCCCATACACACTCACACGCATTCGCACACGCACGCTACCCTATGGCATTATGGGAAAAAAGACGTTTATTTTTTTTAATTTTCCATCCCTTGCTGTCTCCAAACGCTGTTAATAAAACGTGCCTTTTTGATAGTAAATCACAAGAGTTCGTATTCTTAGCATCAACGTTCATTTATGCGCCGATGGGTTAATACAGTATCATCGAAGAGTTCAGTACTGTGTGTGTGTGTGTGTGTGTGTGTGTGTGTGTGTGTGTGTGTGTGTATGTGTTTTCTATTATAGGACAAAGAGAGAGAAATCATCTTTGCATAAAAGACATTTGCTTCTCTTTCAGACACCGTCCTGCAGGAAGTGATGCCCTCAGAGGGAGGAGGAGGAGGAGGAGGAGGAGGAGGAGGAGGAGGAAGAGGAGGAAGAGGATGGATTCAGTTACAAGCACCCAGACCCCCAACTGCAACCATGTCCATTGTTGTTCCTGTTCGATGCTTCTCCGATTTATGTCCTCTCTCTCTCTCTCTCTCTCTCTCTCTCTCTCTCTCTCTCTCTCTCTCTCTCTCTCTCTCCCTATCGACGTGATTGTTGTCACCGTTTTGTTGTTGTTGTTGTTGAATTGTTTGATGTTATTTTCCCCTGTTGTTTTGACATGTCTTGAAACCGACTGTGGCCGTCTGTCGGGTCGTTGTGGGTGTTGTGGAGAGGGAGTCTGGGTCCTCTACGCCGTGCTGGACTTCCCAAGCTCCTCCCTGATTGCTGGGGACACAAATAGAGCGATGCATGTCAGAAACTGAAGATACCAAAACACAAATCCATGTACATGTAATACCTGTAACATCCAAGATAACAAGTAACAAATACCTGTAACATCCAAGATAACAAGTAACAAATACCTGTAACATCCAAGATAACAAGTAACAAATACCTGTAACATCCATAACAAGGAGAGCAGCTCCATGACACTGAACGATACTTTCTCTGTTGTAATTCTCTGTTCTGCTCAGCCTCCAGTTCTACCGACTGAAGCCAATGCGGAAGTGTATTGCATTCTTTCTACTGACCACCAGGGGGCGACTCCTCTGGTTGTATAGAAGTCTATGCTTCATGTGTTAAAACTGCATTCTCTCTCCTGACCACCAGGGGGCGACTCCTCTGGTTGTATAGACGTCTATGCTTCATGTGTTAAAACTGCATTCTTTCTCCTGACCACCAGGGGGCAACTCCTCTGGTTGTATAGAATTCTGATTGTATAGAAGTCTATGAGAAAAAATGACTCGGAGTTTATGTCTCAATCTCTAGTTTCAAGTCTTCTTCAATACAGCATGATGTTCATTTAGTAAATTATGCTAATTTAGAGTGAAACAGACCATAAAGCGGGGGACGCTTTAGGGCGGGCTCACTGTGATTGACAGGTCGCTGCCGCTACCAGTGATACGGCGTCTCTACGTCACGTCTACGCATTCCAAATATGGTCACTTCTGTTTACTGGTTGCGAAAAAACAACATGGCGACGAGCAGATGCACCAGAATGGTCAGTGTAGTTAGCATCTTCTGTTTTGCTTCTGTCTTTTTGTTAGCATGTAGCTAGCGGTGGCCTGCAGGTGTGAAGGGTACAATAACATCTCCAGGTTGTTTCGGCCAGTAGAAGAAGGAAGCTCCAGAGGGCCTCTTCCATGTTTGGTATAATGATGTTTTAACTTGCTGTATTTATGCTAATGCTAATGTTAACGCTGAGCTGGCGGTTTCCTTTGTTGGCTTTTCCTGTCGACATGTGCATACCTTAGACGCCGATTGGCTTCACGACGTGCTTGTTGCCCTGTTGGACTATTTGCTACGTTCCCAGAACTCAGAGTTTGGTAATGAACCAGAGTAATATTTAGTTTATTCTTCTTGTTACCACGATGTGTGTTAAAGGAGAACATGGGTTTCCATGATAAATACCATCGATGAGCTCTTCTTTTAGCTTCGACAGCTCCTTCCTCATCTCGTCCAGAATGTCCTGAAACAGGAAAAAGAAAGAAACACAAACGGAGTCAACCTTTTAACACAAACAGGATAAATGTCCCTCAGAGGAGAGACACACTCTTCTCTCCACCTTCCACTCCCCTCGGTCCGGTCACTACACAAGGCCCTGTCTCACTACACAAGGCCCTGTCTCACTACACCGAGGCCCTGTCTCACTACACCGAGGCCCAGTCCGGTCTCACTACACCGAGGCCCAGTCCGGTCTCACTACACCGAGGCCCAGTCCGGTCTCACTACACCGAGGCCCTGTCTCACGACACCGAGGCCCTGTCTCACGACACCGAGGCCCTGTCTCACGACACCGAGGCCCTGTCTCACGACACCGAGGCCCTGTCTCACTAAACCGAGGCCCTGTCTCACTACACCGAGGCCCTGTCCGGTCTCACGACACCGAGGCCCTGTCTCACGACACCGAGGCCCTGTCTCACGACACCGAGGCCCTGTCTGGTCTCACTACACCGAGGTCCTGTCCTGTCTCACTACACCGAGGCCCTGTCCTGTCTCACTACACCGAGGCCCTGTCTCACTACACCGAGGCCCTGTCCGGTCTCACTACACCGAGGCCCTGTCTCACGACACCGAGGCCCTGTCTCACTACACCGAGGCCCTGTCTGGTCTCACTACACCGAGGCCCGGTCCGGTCTCACTACACCGAGGCCCTGTATCACTACACCGAGGCCCTGTCTGGTCTCACTACACCGAGGCCCGGTCCGGTCTCACTACACCGAGGCCCTGTCCGGTCTCACGACACCGAGGCCCTGTCTGCTCTCACTACACCGAGGCCCGGTCCGGTCTCACTACACCGAGGCCCTGTATCACTACACCGAGGCCCTGTCTGGTCTCACTACACCGAGGCCCGGTCCGGTCTCACTACACCGAGGCCCTGTCCGGTCTCACGACACCGAGGCCCTGTCCGGTCTCACTACACCGAGGCCCTGTCCGGTCTCACTACACCGAGGCCCGGTCCGGTCTCACTACACCGAGGCCCTGTCCGGTCTCACTACACCGAGGCCCTGTCCGGTCTCACTACACCGAGGCCCGGTCCGGTCTCACTACACCGAGGCCCTGTCCGGTCTCACTACACCGAGGCCCTGTATCACTACACCGAGGCCCTGTCCGGTCTCACTACACCGAGGCCCTGTCCGGTCTCACTACACCGAGGCCCTGTCCGGTCTCACTACACCGAGGCCCTGTCCTGTCTCACGACACCGAGGCCCTGTCTGGTCTCACTACACCGAGGCCCTGTATCACTACACCGAGGCCCTGTCCTGTCTCACTACACCGAGGCCCTGTCCGGTCTCACTACACCGAGGCCCTGTATCACTACACCGAGGCCCTGTCTGGTCTCACTACACCGAGGCCCGGTCCGGTCTCACTACACCGAGGCCCTGTCTGGTCTCACTACACCGAGGCCCTGTCTGGTCTCACTACACCGAGGCCCGGTCCGGTCTCACTACACCGAGGCCCTGTCTGGTCTCACTACACCGAGGCCCTGTCCGGTCTCACTACACCGAGGCCCTGTCTCACTACACCGAGGCCCTGTCCGGTCTCACTACACCGAGGCCCTGTCCGGTCTCACTACACCGAGGCCCTGTCTGGTCTCACTACACCGAGGCCCTGTCTCACTACACCGAGGCCCTGTCTGGTCTCACTACACCGAGGCCCTGTCTCACTACACCGAGGCCCTGTCCGGTCTCACTACACCGAGGCCCGGTCCGGTCTCACTACACCGAGGCCCGGTCTGGTCTCACTACACCGAGGCCCGGTCCGGTCTCACTACACCGAGGCCCTGTCTGGTCTCACTACACCGAGGCCCTGTCTGGTCTCACTACACCGAGGCCCTGTCCGGTCTCACGACACCGAGGCCCTGTCCGGTCTCACGACACCGAGGCCCTGTCCGGTCTCACGACACCGAGGCCCTGTCTCACTACACCGAGGCCCTGTCCGGTCTCACTACACCGAGGCCCTGTATCACTACACCGAGGCCCTGTCTGGTCTCACTACACCGAGGCCCGGTCCGGTCTCACTACACCGAGGCCCTGTCTGGTCTCACTACACCGAGGCCCTGTCTGGTCTCACTACACCGAGGCCCTGTCTCACTACACCGAGGCCCTGCCCTGTCTCACTACACCGAGGCCCGGTCCGGTCTCACTACACCGAGGCCCGGTCTGGTCTCACTACACCGAGGCCCTGTCTGGTCTCACGACACCGAGGCCCTGTCTCACTACACCGAGGCCCTGTCTGGTCTCACTACACCGAGGCCCGGTCCGGTCTCACTACACCGAGGCCCTGTCCGGTCTCACTACACCGAGGCCCTGTCCGGTCTCACTACACCGAGGCCCTGTCTGGTCTCACTACACCGAGGCCCTGTCCGGTCTCACGACACCGAGGCCCTGTCTCACTACACCGAGGCCCTGTCCGGTCTCACTACACCGAGGCCCTGTATCACTACACCGAGGCCCTGTCCGGTCTCACTACACCGAGGCCCGGTCCGGTCTCACTACACCGAGGCCCTGTCTGGTCTCACTACACCGAGGCCCTGTCTGGTCTCACTACACCGAGGCCCTGTCTCACTACACCGAGGCCCTGCCCTGTCTCACTACACCGAGGCCCGGTCCGGTCTCACTACACCGAGGCCCTGTCTGGTCTCACTACACCGAGGCCCTGTCTGGTCTCACTACACCGAGGCCCTATCCGGTCTCACTACACCGAGGCCCTGTCCGGTCTCACGACACCGAGGCCCTGTATCACTACACCGAGGCCCTGTCCGGTCTCACTACACCGAGGCCCTGTATCACTACACCGAGGCCCTGTCTGGTCTCACTACACCGAGGCCCTGTCTCACTACACCGAGGCCCTGTCTGGTCTCACTACACCGAGGCCCTGTCTCACTACACCGAGGCCCTGTCTGGTCTCACTACACCGAGGCCCTGTCTCACTACACCGAGGCCCTGTCCGGTCTCACTACACCGAGGTCCTGTCTCACTACACCGAGGCCCTGTCTGGTCTCACTACACCGAGGCCCGGTCCGGTCTCACTACACCGAGGCCCTGTCTCACTACACCGAGGCCCGGTCCGGTCTCACTACACCGAGGCCCTGTCTGGTCTCACTACACCGAGGCCCTGTCTCACTACACCGAGGCCCTGCCCTGTCTCACTACACCGAGGCCCGGTCCGGTCTCACTACACCGAGGCCCTGTATCACTACACCGAGGCCCTGTCTGGTCTCACTACACCGAGGCCCTGTCTCACTACACCGAGGCCCTGTCTGGTCTCACTACACCGAGGCCCTGTCTCACTACACCGAGGCCCTGTCTGGTCTCACTACACCGAGGCCCTGTCTCACTACACCGAGGCCCTGTCCGGTCTCACTACACCGAGGTCCTGTCTCACTACACCGAGGCCCTGTCTGGTCTCACTACACCGAGGCCCGGTCCGGTCTCACTACACCGAGGCCCTGTCTCACTACACCGAGGCCCGGTCCGGTCTCACTACACCGAGGCCCTGTCTGGTCTCACTACACCGAGGCCCTGTCTCACTACACCGAGGCCCTGCCCTGTCTCACTACACCGAGGCCCGGTCCGGTCTCACTACACCGAGGCCCTGTCTGGTCTCACTACACCGAGGCCCTGTCTGGTCTCACTACACCGAGGCCCTGTCTCACTACACCGAGGCCCTGTCTGGTCTCACTACACCGAGGCCCTGTCTCACTACACCGAGGCCCTGTCCGGTCTCACTACACCGAGGCCCTGTCTCACTACACCGAGGCCCTGTCTCACTACACCGAGGCCCTGTCTGGTCTCACTACACCGAGGCCCTGTCTGGTCTCACTACACCGAGGCCCTGTCTCACTACACCGAGGCCCGGTCCGGTCTCACTACACCGAGGCCCTGTCTGGTCTCACTACACCGAGGCCCGGTCCGGTCTCACTACACCGAGGCCCTGTCCGGTCTCACGACACCGAGGCCCTGTCTGCTCTCACTACACCGAGGCCCGGTCCGGTCTCACTACACCGAGGCCCTGTATCACTACACCGAGGCCCTGTCTGGTCTCACTACACCGAGGCCCGGTCCGGTCTCACTACACCGAGGCCCTGTCCGGTCTCACGACACCGAGGCCCTGTCCGGTCTCACTACACCGAGGCCCTGTCCGGTCTCACTACACC
This sequence comes from Myoxocephalus aenaeus, assembly GCA_038501785.1. Lineage (NCBI taxonomy): Eukaryota > Metazoa > Chordata > Actinopteri > Perciformes > Cottidae > Myoxocephalus > Myoxocephalus aenaeus. Next base: position 387,330 of record JBAMJR010000092.1, read on the forward strand.
GAGGCCCGGTCCGGTCTCACTACACCGAGGCCCTGTCCGGTCTCACTACACCGAGGCCCTGTATCACTACACCGAGGCCCTGTCCGGTCTCACTACACCGAGGCCCTGTCCGGTCTCACTACACCGAGGCCCTGTCCGGTCTCACTACACCGAGGCCCTGTCCTGTCTCACGACACCGAGGCCCTGTCTGGTCTCACTACACCGAGGCCCTGTATCACTACACCGAGGCCCTGTCCTGTCTCACTACACCGAGGCCCTGTCCGGTCTCACTACACCGAGGCCCTGTATCACTACACCGAGGCCCTGTCTGGTCTCACTACACCGAGGCCCGGTCCGGTCTCACTACACCGAGGCCCTGTCTGGTCTCACTACACCGAGGCCCTGTCTGGTCTCACTACACCGAGGCCCGGTCCGGTCTCACTACACCGAGGCCCTGTCTGGTCTCACTACACCGAGGCCCTGTCCGGTCTCACTACACCGAGGCCCTGTCTCACTACACCGAGGCCCTGTCCGGTCTCACTACACCGAGGCCCTGTCCGGTCTCACTACACCGAGGCCCTGTCTGGTCTCACTACACCGAGGCCCTGTCTCACTACACCGAGGCCCTGTCTGGTCTCACTACACCGAGGCCCTGTCTCACTACACCGAGGCCCTGTCCGGTCTCACTACACCGAGGCCCGGTCTGGTCTCACTACACCGAGGCCCGGTCTGGTCTCACTACACCGAGGCCCGGTCCGGTCTCACTACACCGAGGCCCTGTCTGGTCTCACTACACCGAGGCCCTGTCTGGTCTCACTACACCGAGGCCCTGTCCGGTCTCACGACACCGAGGCCCTGTCCGGTCTCACGACACCGAGGCCCTGTCCGGTCTCACGACACCGAGGCCCTGTCTCACTACACCGAGGCCCTGTCCGGTCTCACTACACCGAGGCCCTGTATCACTACACCGAGGCCCTGTCTGGTCTCACTACACCGAGGCCCGGTCCGGTCTCACTACACCGAGGCCCTGTCTGGTCTCACTACACCGAGGCCCTGTCTGGTCTCACTACACCGAGGCCCTGTCTCACTACACCGAGGCCCTGCCCTGTCTCACTACACCGAGGCCCGGTCCGGTCTCACTACACCGAGGCCCGGTCTGGTCTCACTACACCGAGGCCCTGTCTGGTCTCACGACACCGAGGCCCTGTCTCACTACACCGAGGCCCTGTCTGGTCTCACTACACCGAGGCCCGGTCCGGTCTCACTACACCGAGGCCCTGTCCGGTCTCACTACACCGAGGCCCTGTCCGGTCTCACTACACCGAGGCCCTGTCTGGTCTCACTACACCGAGGCCCTGTCCGGTCTCACGACACCGAGGCCCTGTCTCACTACACCGAGGCCCTGCCCTGTCTCACTACACCGAGGCCCGGTCCGGTCTCACTACACCGAGGCCCGGTCTGGTCTCACTACACCGAGGCCCTGTCTGGTCTCACGACACCGAGGCCCTGTCTCACTACACCGAGGCCCTGTCTGGTCTCACTACACCGAGGCCCGGTCCGGTCTCACTACACCGAGGCCCTGTCTCACTACACCGAGGCCCGGTCTGGTCTCACTACACCGAGGCCCTGTCTGGTCTCACGACACCGAGGCCCTGTCTCACTACACCGAGGCCCTGTCCGGTCTCACTACACCGAGGCCCTGTCCGGTCTCACTACACCGAGGCCCTGTCTGGTCTCACTACACCGAGGCCCTGTCCGGTCTCACGACACCGAGGCCCTGTCTCACTACACCGAGGCCCTGTCCGGTCTCACTACACCGAGGCCCTGTATCACTACACCGAGGCCCTGTCCGGTCTCACTACACCGAGGCCCGGTCCGGTCTCACTACACCGAGGCCCTGTCTGGTCTCACTACACCGAGGCCCTGTCTGGTCTCACTACACCGAGGCCCTGTCTCACTACACCGAGGCCCTGCCCTGTCTCACTACACCGAGGCCCGGTCCGGTCTCACTACACCGAGGCCCTGTCTGGTCTCACTACACCGAGGCCCTGTCTGGTCTCACTACACCGAGGCCCTATCCGGTCTCACTACACCGAGGCCCTGTCCGGTCTCACTACACCGAGGCCCTGTCCGGTCTCACGACACCGAGGCCCTGTATCACTACACCGAGGCCCTGTCCGGTCTCACTACACCGAGGCCCTGTATCACTACACCGAGGCCCTGTCTGGTCTCACTACACCGAGGCCCTGTCTCACTACACCGAGGCCCTGTCTGGTCTCACTACACCGAGGCCCTGTCTCACTACACCGAGGCCCTGTCTGGTCTCACTACACCGAGGCCCTGTCTCACTACACCGAGGCCCTGTCCGGTCTCACTACACCGAGGTCCTGTCTCACTACACCGAGGCCCTGTCTGGTCTCACTACACCGAGGCCCGGTCCGGTCTCACTACACCGAGGCCCTGTCTCACTACACCGAGGCCCGGTCCGGTCTCACTACACCGAGGCCCTGTCTGGTCTCACTACACCGAGGCCCTGTCTCACTACACCGAGGCCCTGCCCTGTCTCACTACACCGAGGCCCGGTCCGGTCTCACTACACCGAGGCCCTGTCTGGTCTCACTACACCGAGGCCCTGTCTGGTCTCACTACACCGAGGCCCTGTCTCACTACACCGAGGCCCTGTCTGGTCTCACTACACCGAGGCCCTGTCTCACTACACCGAGGCCCTGTCCGGTCTCACTACACCGAGGCCCTGTCTCACTACACCGAGGCCCTGTCTGGTCTCACTACACCGAGGCCCTGTCTGGTCTCACTACACCGAGGCCCTGTCTCACTACACCGAGGCCCTGTCTGGTCTCACTACACCGTGGCCCGGTCCGGTCTCACTACACCGAGGCCCGGTCCGGTCTCACTACACCGAGGCCCGGTCCGGTCTCACTACACCGAGGCCCTGTCTCACTACACCGAGGCCCGGTCCGGTCTCACTACACCGAGGCCCTGTCTGGTCTCACTACACCGAGGCCCTGTCTGGTCTCACTACACCGAGGCCCTGTCTGGTCTCACTACACCGAGGCCCTGTCTGGTCTCACTACACCGAGGCCCTGTCTGGTCTCACTACACCGAGGCCCTGTCTCACTACACCGAGGCCCTGTCTGGTCTCACTACACCGAGGCCCTGTCTGGTCTCACTACACCGAGGCCCTGTCTCACTACACCGAGGCCCTGTCCGGTCTCACTACACCGAGACCCTGTCTCACTACACCGTGGCCCGGTCTGGTCTCACTACACCGAGGCCCTGTCTCACTACACCGAGGCCCGGTCCGGTCTCACTACAGACAACATTACATTCCTAAAAATATGGTGTATTTTCTGATTAATGAATGATACAAAGATATAAAGAATTCCCTCTGTAAAAAACAAAATGAAACAAGAATTCTGAACCTGGCTTCATCAAACGATGTATATTATGGAAATGTTCCAAATTAGCACATATTTAATAAGATAACAATGAAGCGGTCACACACCTGTTTCAACCGGTCGTAGTCGACGGCTTCTGTCGGCACACCGTTGGCACTTGGGGATGCAGAGGCTGTCGCGGTAGATTTAGGTCTGTGAAGGAGACAAAGAGACGCAGAAGACTCAGAGGAGACGAAGAGAAGGAGACGAAGAGAAGGAGACGAAGAGAAGGAGATGAAGAGAAGGAGACGAAGAGACGCAGAAGACTCAGAAGAGACAAAGAAAAGGAGACGAAGAGAAGGAGACGAAGAGAAGGAGACAAAGAGACACAGAAGACTCAGAGGAGACGAAGAGAAGGAGACGAAGAGAAGGAGACAAAGAGACACAGAAGACTCAGAGGAGACGAAGAGAAGGAGACGAAGAGAAGGAGACAAAGAGACACAGAAGACTCAGAGGAGACGAAGAGAAGGAGACGAAGAGAAGGAGACAAAGAGACACAGAAGACTCAGAGGAGACGAAGAGAAGGAGACAAAGAGACACAGAAGACTCAGAGGAGACGAAGAGAAGGAGACGAAGAGAAGGAGACAAAGAGACGCAGAAGACTCAGAAGAGACAAAGAAAAGGAGACGAAGAGAAGGAGACGAAGAGAAGGAGATGAAGAGAAGGAGACGATGAGACGCAGAAGACTCAGAAGAGACAAAGAAAAGGAGACGAAGAGAAGGAGACGAAGAGAAGGAGACAAAGAGACACAGAAGACTCAGAGGAGACGAAGAGAAGGAGACGAAGAGAAGGAGACAAAGAGACACAGAAGACTCAGAGGAGACGAAGAGAAGGAGACGAAGAGAAGGAGACGCTGCGGCGATACCGTCACGGACATCACAAAAGTAAATACAGGTTTTGGACTGCGACTCGTTTGCTTGCCTGACTGACGGAAAACAAACAAAGTATAGCCGGAAAATGTGACAACGCCAATGCAAAGAAATGGGATTTCAACTTTGCCGTTAAAAACCAACAAGCCTTGAAACACAGCAGGATCACATCACAGAGTTAGTATTGAATTCACTTATTTGTCTAATAGTTTCATATCGTGTGCACATTCAAAACTAAAAGATGCGGCAAATTAGAAACCAAATCCTTGACATGCACACTCATTTGGGGGAAGACATGCATGTAAACACACACACACACACACACACACACACACACACACACACACACACACACACACAGGGCTTTATAAGAAGGAAAAGATCATCCTCTCCCACATATCAAGAGAGGACTTGGCGTCTGCGTGTTACTTCTTATTTGACAACGTTCCCCAGAGAGGACCTAGCGAGGAGCGACCTCTTAGCGGTTCTTCTCCACGCTGAAGGAAAGCGATAAGAAGCCACTCTGTCTGGGTTTTACCGAAGGAGACGGGAAGGAAAAGTGGAAGCGAGCTCGGCAGCCGATCATTTGGAGCACGGAAGCTGTGCTCTTCTGTTTTCTGGTAGAAAGGCGGCGGCACTACTTTACACTCCAATACACTTCAACCCTGAGTGTACTCAGACTGGGACATGATGGTGGGGTTACTTTGCAGTGCAGTTGTTGCCAACGCTGGAATAGCAAACTCTTCCTGCAGGATATTCCTCAGAATGGACGTGCACGCCGTGCATTAACAGCCAATAGGAACGCCTTCTCTCTCTGAAAGTACCTGCGATTGGCCAAAGTCTCCCTTCACAAGCTAGATTTTCATAAAGACAGGGTAAAAAAAAAAAAAGAGCAGAGAGGAGGTGCAGAAGTCTAGTTTCCTCTCAGAGTGCTGGAATTTAAAATATGCTGAAGAGTTTTTTTAAAGTTCCCCAGCTTTCACTCAAGTGTAAAACAACCGTGGGTCACAGCTGAAGTTACTTTAATGAGCTGGAATTAAAAACGCCCTACTAGTCACACACACACACACACACACACACACACACACACACACACACACACACACACACACACACACACACACACACAGGCCTTATCTGTGGGCGCAGCTGGTTGGGCTCTGGCCCTCCAGTGATAATACTGAGTCCTCGGCGCTGGGCGGCTCACGTGTTTGATAGGGCGGGTGTACAGTATGCAACACGCACATTTGGATTTCCCTGTTTTAAAGAAGTAAAAAGAAAAAGAAGTGCAGCAGGCAGAGGAGCATGCAAACACACTTATAGAGCGGATATAAAATCAACGACGTTTTGAAAAAGGACGCAGAAGACAACACGGATCCATTCCAAAGGTGTCATCAAAGCATTTGAAAGTTAAATGCCTTTAAACAACAAGTCTGTACGTTTTCACCCAACATTGTCATCAGTCTCTAAGTTAAATATGACCTCACGTTGTGTCAATCGCATTTACACGGAGACTGTGAAAAACTTGACATTAAAGTTTTATTTCGGTGCAAACGTCCTAATGCATAATGGCGTCTGGTGAGCTGATTGGTTCAATGGTCTCCCTGACGGAGAGCACTGATCACAAACAGTATAAAGAATGCAGAGATGTGTGATATTAAAGGTGATTTAGAAGAGCTTGGAATCGGGGACGACAGAACAAACGTAGCAAAGATTAGCTAAACGATATCTATCGGTTTGGGACTAGCGCTGTCCACTGAACCGCCATATTTAGGACCGTTTTGTCTCATATTGTCATTTTGCAACGAACAGAATAATAAAAAGCATCGGACTCAGAACTATTCTTTATCGGCTAACGGGTAAACACAACGCATGAGAAGCATACGGACTTGTTGTACAAAGGCCTTAACCATCCCACAAAACCACTTCCACCACAGCAAACCTTGATTCAAAAAGAAAACGGAAAAAGAAAAGGAGATTGTTTTAAAGAAAAAAGGGATTTCTCAAACTCTCCTGGGGTCTTTTCTCTCTACCTGTTGGAGGAATCTGCTCCCATGGGATTTCTCCACGGAGACTCTCGTCTGTGTGAGCAGCAGAGACACTGACTTTACAAAACCACAGCTTGGTATCTACACGTGTCTGAGTTCACCCACCGGACCTTTAGCACGGTTTTAACCCTCAGTTCAATTTGGAAGTATCTGTTAGTGTCTTAAAAGGTACAACGAGTAACTTTTAACTGTTATAAACAGTCTCAACTCATACTGATGCCTGTATACGGGCAGGATTGCGGGGGGTTGACTGTTCCTGGGTCAAGGACTCGGAAACACTACCGCTTTTATCCACAGGGACCGCCAAACTCAACACAAATGAAAGCCCCTCGTGGAACCTTTACCTAACATTTGATCTTGGAGTCAAAGTATCATCAGTCTTACATTTACTTCACCATAATCTTGTTTCCTTGTGTAGAGAACCAACCAGCCCTTAAACCCAACCTGGTAAGATCAAAAGGCCAACTGTCCCCAAAAGGCCAAAATTAAGAATGTGCGTAGAATGTCCATCGTGGTTCTGATCCTTTCAACGCCCAGTGAAACCTGTAGCGTTGATAGCATTAGCTAAGCCTGATGCTACCCCCGATTCCTCGTCATTCTGCTTCAAGCCAGCGTGCACAACAAGGCGGCATAAGCTTTTTTTTTTCATTTCCAACGATCTGTTCGAGCCTTTTCAATCCGGTTTCCGCTCCCAGCGCTGAAACGGCCCTTCTCAAAAGTTACCATGACCACCTCAACATTCTCATTCTCCTTGATCTCACTGCAGCCGTCGACACCATCAACCACAGTATCCTTCTCTCCCTCCACGAATCATTCCTCAACATCACCAGAACTGCTCTCTCCTGGCTCACATCATATCTAACAAACAGACAACAGTTCATCAGTATCAACAGCTGCACCTCCTCCACCGCTCCTCTTCTCAAGGCGTCCCCCAGGGCTCGGTGCTCGGTCCTCTTCTGTTCATCCTCTACCTGCTCCCTCTTGGTAACATTATCCGTCAACATGGTCTCCTCTTCCACTGTTACGCCGATGATGTCCAGCTCTACATCTCCACAAAGTCATTACCACTGCCCCTCACTCCACTCTGACCCTAACCCCTAACCCCTAGACCCTAGACCCTAACCCTCTACATCTCCACCATTACCACTGCCCCTCACTCCACTCTGACCCTAACCCCTAACCCCTAGACCCTAGACCCTAACCCTCTACATCTCCACAAAGGCCATCACCACTGCCCCTCACTCCACTCTGACCGACTGCCTCATGACATTAAATCATGGATGCAAACCAACTTTCTAAAACTCAACTGTGATAAATCTGATATGATCATCATAGTTCCCAAATCTCTCACCAAAACCAGTCAAACTTCTCCCTCACCATCGACAGCTCCTCTGTCTCCTCCCCACATATCAGAGTCATGTTTGACAGCAGCCTCTCCTCGGACACCACGTCAAACAAATCACCAGAACTGCCTTCTTTCACTTAAAAACATTGTCTCCGCCCATCACTCTCCTCATCTGCTGCCGAAACCCTGATCCACGCCTTCATCACCTCCAGAATGAATTACTGCAACAGCATTCTTTATGGCCCATCATCCAAAATCTAAATAAACTCCAGTACATCCAGAACTCCGCTGGTGATCACATCAGCTGTTCTCCAGAACCTCCACTGGCTCCCCGTCCCACAACGGATCCAATACAGAAACCCCTCCATCAGGCCCCTCCTCCACCACCACCCTCCATCAGGCCCCTCTTCCTCCCTCAACCTGCTCCACCACCACCCTCCATAAGGCCCCTCCTCCCTCAACCTGCTCCACCACCACCCTCCATCAGGCCCCTCCTCCCTCAACCTGCTCCACCACCACCCTCCATCAGGCCCCTCCTCCCTCAACCTGCTCCACCACCACCCTCCATCAGGCCCCTCCTCCTTTACAACCTGCTCCACCACCACCCTCCATCAGGCCCCTCCTCCCTCAACCTGCTCCACCACCACCCTCCATCAGGCCCCTCCTCCCTCAACCTGCTCCACCACCACCCTCCATCAGGCCCCTCCTCCCTCAACCTGCTCCACCACCATCCTCCATCAGGCCCCTCCTCCTTTACAACCTGCTCCACCACCACCCTCCATCAGGCCCCTCCTCCCTCACTAACCTGCTCCACCACCACCCTCCATCAGGCCCCTCCTCCTTTACAACCTGCTCCACCACCACCCTCCATCAGGCCCCTCCTCCTTTACAACCTGCTCCACCACCACCCTCCATCAGGCCCCTCCTCCCTCACTAACCTGCTCCACCACCACCACCCTCCACATTCAAATCACAGATCAAAACCCACGTCTTTAGAACTGCTTTTAATGTGAGACTGTGTGCTCCATGTTGTTATTGATTTTATTTATTTTATTAGTTTTAATGTATAGCTTTTAGGATGATTTAAAAATGTTCTGTAAAAGTGTCTGAGTACCATGAAAAGCGCTATATAAATTAAATGCATTATTATTATTATTATTATTATTATTATTAGTGTTGTTAGCCAGCACTGGCCCCAGCGCAGGCCCCAGCAATGCATCATGCTAAAGCTAGCCGACGCTAGTGCTTTAAAATGGCGGACGTTTAGTAGCATCGCTGCTAGCCGTTCACATGACTTCTTTTTTCTGAAGCGTTTTAGGATAAACGATGAACTTTAAGTGCAATAATACACAAGAAGGAATGTGGGAGATACCTTACCTTCCGATAACCGGAGATTTGCTACCGTTCATGGTGTTTGTTCGTTCCCACGGCTTCCTGGGCATGTCTGGAGAACACGCAGAGATATAAACACCAAACTCCTCGCTATTCATTAACGTGACTCGTCACACAGTTTAAAAGAGTTCACTTCCAATAACCCCGAGGGGAAACGTAAACAGGTTCATGCTAACTTGGAAGCTCGTTAGCTCACCTGGCGTGCTGCAGGCGGACACCTTAGGGGTCGTGTTGATCTCTCCCTCCTCCTGTTGGGCAGACAGACGGGGTCAAAGGTCAAGCATGAGATCAGGGAGAGTTTCTACACAGACTGGAAACAGAATATCTTTAGGAGGCAACAACCGGTCGAGAGGAGGGAGTTAAAACTTCTCTGTTTAACCGCTAACGCTAACACACAGCTAGCTTTACGCGTGTGTGTGTGTGTGTGTGTGTGTGTGTGTGGAGACGTCTTACCGATCTCAGGTCGGGTTCAGGTGACGAGCCCTTGTCTGCGATCCTTCTCCTGTAGGACATGAAGCCCAGAGCAGTGAGGAGAGGTTTACTGTGGAACAATAGTTTGCTATTGAAAGCAATAAGCTGTGACTCTACCTCCTGGCCAGCAGGGCGCTCATCTCCTCCATGAGCCCTCCTCCTGCAGACAGAGGGCCGTTGCCTCTGGCTTCAGCTTTGGCCCCGACGGCCCCCAGCATGGCCGCCGCCAGAGCGTCGTCACTCTGAGGACATGAGCACAGCTCTCATGAGACATGAGACATGAGACATGAGCACAGCTCTCATGAGACATGAGACATGAGACATGAGCACAGCTCTCATGAGACATGAGACATGAGACATGAGCACAGCTCTCATGAGACATGAGACATGAGACATGAGCACAGCTCTCATGAGACATGAGACATGAGCACAGCTCTCATGAGAGATGAGACATGAGCACAGCTCTCATGAGAGATGAGACATGAGCACAGCTCTCATGAGACATGAGACATGAGACATGAGCACAGCTCTCATGAGACATGAGACATGAGCACAGCTCTCATGAGACATGAGACATGAGCACAGCTCTCATGAGAGATGAGACATGAGCACAGCTCTCATGAGAGATGAGACATGAGCACAGCTCTCATGAGACATGAGACATGAGACATGAGCACAGCTCTCATGAGACATGAGCACAGCTCTCATGAGAGATGAGACATGAGCACAGCTCTCATGAGAGATGAGACATGAGCACAGCTCTCATGAGACATGAGACATGAGACATGAGCACAGCTCTCATGAGACATGAGACATGAGACATGAGCACAGCTCTCATGAGACATGAGACACGAGCACAGCTCTCATGAGACATGAGACATGAGCACAGCTCTCATGAGACATGAGACATGAGACATGAGCACAGCTCTCATGAGACATGAGACACGAGCACAGCTCTCATGAGACATGAGACATGAGCACAGCTCTCATGAGACATGAGACATGAGCACAGCTCTCATGAGACATGAGACATGAGCACAGCTCTCATGAGACATGAGACATGAGCACAGCTCTCATGAGACATGAGACATGAGACATGAGCACAGCTCTCATGAGACATGAGACATGAGACACGAGCACAGCTCTCATGAGACATGAGACATGAGACATGAGCACAGCTCTCATGAGACATGAGACATGAGCACAGCTCTCATGAGACATGAGACACGAGCACAGCTCTCATGAGACATGAGCACAGCTCTCATGAGACATGAGACATGAGCACAGCTCTCATGAGACATGAGACATGAGCACAGCTCTCATGAGACATGAGACATGAGCACAGCTCTCATGAGACATGAGACATGAGACATGAGCACAGCTCTCATGAGACATGAGACATGAGCACAGCTCTCATGAGACATGAGACATGAGACATGAGCACAGCTCTCATGAGACATGAGACATGAGCACAGCTCTCATGAGACATGAGCACAGCTCTCATGAGACATGAGACATGAGCACAGCTCTCATGAGACATGAGACATGAGACATGAGCACAGCTCTCATGAGACATGAGACATGAGACATGAGACATGAGCACAGCTCTCATGAGACATGAGACATGAGACATGAGCACAGCTCTCATGAGACATGAGCACAGCTCTCATGAGACATGAGACATGAGCACAGCTCTCATGAGACATGAGACATGAGACATGAGCACAGCTCTCATGAGACATGAGACATGAGACACGAGCACAGCTCTCATGAGACATGAGACATGAGCACAGCTCTCATGAGACATGAGACACGAGCACAGCTCTCATGAGACATGAGACATGAGCACAGCTCTCATGAGACATGAGACACGAGCACAGCTCTCATGAGACATGAGACATGAGCACAGCTCTCATGAGACATGAGCACAGCTCTCATGAGACATGAGACATGAGCACAGCTCTCATGAGACATGAGACACGAGCACAGCTCTCATGAGACATGAGACATGAGACACGAGCACAGCTCTCATGAGACATGAGACATGAGCACAGCTCTCATGAGACATGAGCACAGCTCTCATGAGACATGAGACATGAGACACGAGCACAGCTCTCATGAGACATGAGACATGAGCACAGCTCTCATGAGACATGAGACATGAGACATGAGACATGAGCACAGCTCTCATGAGACATGAGACATGAGCACAGCTCTCATGAGACATGAGACATGAGACACGAGCACAGCTCTCATGAGACATGAGACATGAGCACAGCTCTCATGAGACATGAGACACGAGCACAGCTCTCATGAGACATGAGACATGAGCACAGCTCTCATGAGACATGAGACATGAGACATGAGCACAGCTCTCATGAGACATGAGCACAGCTCTCATGAGACATGAGCACAGCTCTCATGAGACATGAGACATGAGACACGAGGACAGCTCTCATGAGACATGAGACATGAGACATGAGCACAGCTCTCATGAGACATGAGACACGAGCACAGCTCTCATGAGACATGAGACATGAGCACAGCTCTCATGAGACATGAGACATGAGCACAGCTCTCATGAGAGATGAGACATGAGCACAGCTCTCATGAGACATGAGACATGAGACATGAGCACAGCTCTCATGAGACATGAGACATGAGACACGAGCACAGCTCTCATGAGACATGAGACATGAGCACAGCTCTCATGAGACATGAGACATGAGACATGAGCACAGCTCTCATGAGACATGAGACATGAGACATGAGCACAGCTCTCATGAGACATGAGACATGAGCACAGCTCTCATGAGACATGAGACATGAGCACAGCTCTCATGAGACATGAGCACAGCTCTCATGAGACATGAGACATGAGCACAGCTCTCATGAGACATGAGACATGAGCACAGCTCTCATGAGACATGAGACATGAGCACAGCTCTCATGAGACATGAGACATGAGCACAGCTCTCATGAGACATGAGACATGAGACATGAGCACAGCTCTCATGAGACATGAGACATGAGCACAGCTCTCATGAGACATGAGACATGAGACATGAGCACAGCTCTCATGAGACATGAGACATGAGCACAGCTCTCATGAGACATGAGCACAGCTCTCATGAGACATGAGACATGAGCACAGCTCTCATGAGACATGAGACATGAGACATGAGCACAGCTCTCATGAGACATGAGACATGAGACACGAGCACAGCTCTCATGAGACATGAGACATGAGCACAGCTCTCATGAGACATGAGACACGAGCACAGCTCTCATGAGACATGAGACATGAGCACAGCTCTCATGAGACATGAGACACGAGCACAGCTCTCATGAGACATGAGACATGAGCACAGCTCTCATGAGACATGAGCACAGCTCTCATGAGACATGAGACATGAGCACAGCTCTCATGAGACATGAGACACGAGCACAGCTCTCATGAGACATGAGACATGAGACACGAGCACAGCTCTCATGAGACATGAGACATGAGCACAGCTCTCATGAGACATGAGCACAGCTCTCATGAGACATGAGACATGAGACACGAGCACAGCTCTCATGAGACATGAGACATGAGCACAGCTCTCATGAGACATGAGACATGAGACATGAGACATGAGCACAGCTCTCATGAGACATGAGACATGAGCACAGCTCTCATGAGACATGAGACATGAGACACGAGCACAGCTCTCATGAGACATGAGACATGAGCACAGCTCTCATGAGACATGAGACACGAGCACAGCTCTCATGAGACATGAGACATGAGCACAGCTCTCATGAGACATGAGACATGAGACATGAGCACAGCTCTCATGAGACATGAGCACAGCTCTCATGAGACATGAGCACAGCTCTCATGAGAGATGAGACATGAGCACAGCTCTCATGAGACATGAGACATGAGCACAGCTCTCATGAGACATGAGACACGAGCACAGCTCTCATGAGACATGAGACATGAGCACAGCTCTCATGAGACATGAGACATGAGACATGAGCACAGCTCTCATGAGACATGAGACATGAGACATGAGCACAGCTCTCATGAGACATGAGACATGAGCACAGCTCTCATGAGACATGAGACATGAGCACAGCTCTCATGAGACATGAGACATGAGCACAGCTCTCATGAGACACGAGCACAGCTCTCATGAGACATGAGCACAGCTCTCATGAGACATGAGACACGAGCACAGCTCTCATGAGACATGAGACACGAGCACAGCTCTCATGAGACATGAGACATGAGCACAGCTCTCATGAGACATGAGACATGAGACATGAGCACAGCTCTCATGAGACATGAGACATGAGCACAGCTCTCATGAGACATGAGACACGAGCACAGCTCTCATGAGACATGAGACATGAGCACAGCTCTCATGAGACATGAGACATGAGCACAGCTCTCATGAGACATGAGACATGAGACATGAGACATGAGACATGAGACATGAGCACAGCTCTCATGAGACATGAGACATGAGACACGAGCACAGCTCTCATGAGACATGAGACATGAGACATGAGACATGAGACATGAGACATGAGCACAGCTCTCATGAGACATGAGACATGAGACATGAGACATGAGACATGAGCACAGCTCTCATGAGACATGAGACATGAGACATGAGACATGAGACATGAGCACAGCTCTCATGAGACATGAGACATGAGACATGAGACATGAGACATGAGACATGAGCACAGCTCTCATGAGACATGAGCGTTACCGAGGTCTTTACAAGCGCTCTGGCTTGAGAATAATACAAGAATGTAAAACATCCCATCCGTCTTTTTTATGTTCATGTAACAGCAGAAAAGCCAAAATTGTCAAAAAACGGGTTAAATTTCTGGTTGAATTATGTATTTTGTCGTGATAGATGGTGACTGTGTGTGTGTGTGTGTGTGTGTGTGTGTGTGTGTGTGTGTGTGTGTGTGTGATCATGTGTGAACGTTGTGTGTGTGCATGTTTCAGTGACAGTGACTCAGTGTGATTATGTATGAAGATTATGTGTGTGTGTGTGTGTGTGTGAGATCATAATCACTGTCACTGAATCTTTAATGAACGGCGTCTCCGACCACACAACCAATCAGGCACTCTCACCCGTGCCACTTTGCGCAGCTTGGCCCCGGCCAGGGCGGCGGCGAGGCCCGCCAGGGGCCGGTCCTCTGCGGGGGAGAACAGCCCGGCGGGGAGGGGGGGCGCCGGGGGAGGCAGCGGGGCGCCGGGGGGAGGAGCAGGACCTGGAGGAAGACCTGGAGGAGGACCTGGTGGAGGAGGAGGACCTGGAGGAGGAGGGGGGGTCCCGCCTGGTGTCAGCGCGGGGGGCAGCGGGGGAGGGGGCGGCGGGGCAGGGGGGCCGGCGGTCGGAGAGGTCACAGTGGAGCCGGGTGGCAGGGGCGGAGGCGGGGGAGGGGCGAGGCCGGTCCACCCCGACGGCTGCACCACGTCTGTGAGGGAACAGGGATGAAGGGTTCATTCACACTGTCGCTTCACTAAATCATGTCATCATTTGTCTTAAAGGGACAGCTGACCCCCAACATAGGAATACACATTTCCCCTCTAATCATCCATCGATCTCTTTGGGTGAGTCGGTCCCTCCAGAGGATCCACAGACCGTTAAGAGACAATAATAACCGTCACAAACAGTTCCCTGATGAAGTCTGAGGGTTTGACAGATGAAAGGCTTTAGAAGCAGAAGGTCAGAGATGAACAGGACATCACCTCATGAGAGTCAGAGAGAGTCAGAGAGATGAGCAGGACATCACCTCATGAGAGTCAGAGAGAGTCAGAGAGATGAGCAGGACATCACCTCATGAGAGTCAGAGAGAGTCAGAGAGATGAGCAGGACATCACCTCATGAGAGTCAGAGAGATGAACAGGACATGAACCTTATGAGAGTCAGAGAGATGAACAGGACATGAACCTTATGAGAGTCAGAGAGATGAGCAGGACATCACCTCATGAGAGTCAGAGAGATGAGCAGGACATCACCTCATGAGAGTCAGAGAGATGAACAGGACATCACCTCATGAGAGTCAGAGAGATGAACAGGACATCACCTCATGAGAGTCAGAGAGATGAACAGGACATCACCTCATGAGAGTCAGAGAGAGTCAGAGAGATGAACAGGACATCACCTCATGAGAGTCAGAGAGATGAGCAGGACATCACCTCATGAGAGTCAGAGAGATGAGCAGGACATCACCTCATGAGAGTCAGAGAGATGAACAGGACATCACCTCATGAGAGTCAGAGAGATGAACAGGACATCACCTCATGAGAGTCAGAGAGATGAACAGGACATCACCTCATGAGAGTCAGAGAGATGAACAGGACATCACCTCATGAGAGTCAGAGAGATGAGCAGGACATCACCTCATGAGAGTCAGAGAGATGAGCAGGACATCACCTCATGAGAGTCAGAGAGATGAACAGGACATCACCCCATGAGAGTCAGAGAGATGAGCAGGACATCACCTCATGAGAGTCAGAGAGATGAACAGGACATCACCTCATGAGAGTCAGAGAGAGTCAGAGAGATGAACAGGACATCACCTCATGAGAGTCAGAGAGAGTCAGAGAGATGAGCAGGACATCACCTCATGAGAGTCAGAGAGATGAACAGGACATCACCTCATGAGAGTCAGAGAGATGAACAGGACATGAACCTTATGAGAGTCAGAGAGATGAACAGGACATCACCTCATGAGAGTCAGAGAGATGAACAGGACATCACCTCATGAGAGTCAGAGAGATGAACAGGACATCACCTCATGAGAGTCAGAGAGATGAGCAGGACATCACCTCATGAGAGTCAGAGAGATGAACAGGACATCACCTCATGAGAGTCAGAGAGATGAACAGGACATGAACCTCATGAGAGTCAGAGAGATGAACAGGACATCACCTCATGAGAGTCAGAGAGATGAACAGGACATCACCTCATGAGAGTCAGAGAGATGAACAGGACATCACCTCATGAGAGTCAGAGAGATGAACAGGACATCACCTCATGAGAGTCAGAGAGATGAACAGGACATCACCTCATGAGAGTCAGAGAGATGAACAGGACATCACCTCATGAGAGTCAGAGAGATGAGCAGGACATCACCTCATGAGAGTCAGAGAGATGAACAGGACATCACCTCATGAGAGCCAGAGAGAGTCAGAGAGATGAACAGGACATCACCTCATGAGAGTCAGAGAGAGTCAGAGAGATGAGCAGGACATCACCTCATGAGAGTCAGAGAGATGAACAGGACATCACCTCATGAGAGTCAGAGAGAGTCAGAGAGATGAGCAGGACATCACCTCATGAGAGTCAGAGAGATGAACAGGACATCACCTCATGAGAGTCAGAGAGATGAACAGGACATCACCTCATGAGAGTCAGAGAGATGAACAGGACATCACCTCATGAGAGTCAGAGAGATGAACAGGACATCACCTCATGAGAGTCAGAGAGATGAGCAGGACATCACCTCATGAGAGTCAGAGAGATGAACAGGACATCACCTCATGAGAGTCAGAGAGAGTCAGAGAGATGAGCAGGACATCACCTCATGAGAGTCAGAGAGAGTCAGAGAGATGAGCAGGACATCACCTCATGAGAGTCAGAGAGATGAGCAGGACATCACCTCATGAGAGTCAGAGAGATGAGCAGGACATGAACCTTATGAGAGTCAGAGAGATGAGCAGGACATCACCTCATGAGAGTCAGAGAGATGAGCAGGACATGAACCTTATGAGAGTCAGAGAGATGAACAGGACATGAACCTCATGAGAGTCAGAGAGATGAGCAGGACATGAACCTTATGAGAGTCAGAGAGATGAGCAGGACATCACCTCATGAGAGTCAGAGAGATGAACAGGACATGAACCTTAGAGAGTCAGAGAGATGAACAGGACATGAACCTTATGAGAGTCAGAGAGATGAACAGGACATGAACCTTAGAGAGTTAGAGAGATGAGCAGGACATGAACCTTAGAGAGTTAGAGAGAGTGAGAGATGAGCAGTGACAGTGACTTCTACACCACGAGAATCAGAGAGAGTCAGAGAGAGTGAGTGAGAGTCAGAGAGTCAGATAGAGAGTCAGATAATGAGAGAGGCAGATAATGTGAGAGAGTCAGAGAGAGTGAGTGAGTGAGAGAGTCAGATAATGTGAGAGAGTCAGATAGAGAGTCAGAGAATGAGAGAGTGAGAGAGTCAGAGAGAGTGAGAGTCAGAGAGAGAGATAGAATCAGAGAGAGTCAGAGCGAGTCAGAGCGTGGATGGAGGCCTTACCCTGGGTCTGGGGTTGACAGGAGCCCCCCTGAGGCAGGTGGGCCTCTGGGCCTGAGTCCGGCTCCCCCGGCCCCGACAGGCCCAGACCCAGCGGGAGGGAGAGGAGCTCGGCGGAGGAGGCGGCGGCTGCAGGGGTTGCTGTGGAGGGAGAGGGCACACCAGGAGCCTGGGATGAGGAGGGGGGAGACGAGACGAAGGAGGGAGGGGGGGCCACGGGGGAGGGCAGCGGGGGAGGGGTGGGCGGGGGCGGCGGCGTGGGGCAGGCCACGCCCACAAGGCTGTGGCCGAGCGGGAGGCTCACGGGCGACGGCGCGGGGAACATGGGCGGTCCGTTGGCGGCCGGCGAGGGCGACTTCCGGGCGAGCGGCGAGGGCGCCGCGACGGGCACGAGCGGCCGAGCGCCCGCCGCCCGCCCCGGGGGGCTACTGGTCATGACGGGCGGCGAGGGCGGCAGGGGCGTGAAGTTGCACGCCGACCACACCACGGACTTGGCCGGGGGAGGCGGGGCGGCGGCGGCGGGCGGGGCTTGAGGGAAGGCCTGCTGCCGCCTCGGGACGGTGGCGTAATGAGGCAGCACCGGGTGGAAGGCGGAGCCGAGCGAGGTGGCGAAGCGGGAGGCCGAGTGCCTCAGAGGCGGAGTCGGCGGGGCGGCGGAGGAGGGCGAGGGCGTCCCGGGTGCCGGGTAGGACGGCCCGCCGTACTCCTGAGCGGACAGGGTGCTCTCGAACGCTAAGCCACGCACACGGACATAACCGAGGTCAAGGACAAAGACAGGAGGGAAGGAGTGGCGGAATAGGAAGGAAGAGAAGGAAGCAGCCGTCATGCACACAGGAGGGAAAGACAGCAGGAGAGAGAGAGAAGGAGGGAGGGAGGAAAAAAAGAGAAGGGGCAGATGAAGCAGGAACCAGCACAGAGCTCCACCAGTTATATTCCAGGTTGTGTGCAGCCTCGTGCTGAGGTGATGCTACTGTTAGTACAGTACACAAAAGGCCCAGCATGCAACAGTTCTTTTAACGCGCATGGAAACAAAGTAAGCTAACGACAAGTATTCAGTTGAAATGGAGAACAACTCTGGAGCCAAAGTCACATTCAGCAATGAAATAAACATGGAGACTTGTGTCTCTGTGTCTTTATCTCTCCGTATCTGTGCCGGGACCCTGTAGCTTTGTGTCTCTGTAGCTTTGTGTCTCTGTAACTTTGTGTCTCTGTAGCTTTGTGTCTCTGTGTCTCTGTAGCTTTGTGTCTCTGTAGCTTTGTGTCTCTGTGTCTCTGTAGCTTTGTGTCTCTGTAACTTTGTGTCTCTGTAGCTTTGTGTCTCTGTGTCTCTGTAGCTTTGTGTCTCTGTGTCTCTGTAGCTTTGTGTCTCTGTAACTTTGTGTCTCTGTAGCTTTGTGTCTCTGTGTCTCTGTAGCTTTGTGTCTCTGTAGCTTTGTGTCTCTGTAACTTTGTGTCTCTGTAGCTTTGTGTCTCTGTGTCTCTGTAGCTTTGTGTCTCTGTAGCTTTGTGTCTCTGTAGCTTTGTGTCTCTGTAACTTTGTGTCTCTGTAGCTTTGTGTCTCTGTGTCTCTGTAGCTTTGTGTCTCTGTAACTTTGTGTCTCTGTAGCTTTGTGTCTCTGTAACTTTGTGTCTCTGTAGCTTTGTGTCTCTGTAACTTTGTGTCTCTGTAGCTTTGTGTCTCTGTAACTTTGTGTCTCTGTAGCTTTGTGTCTCTGTGTCTCTGTAGCTTTGTGTCTCTGTGTCTCTGTAGCTTTGTGTCTCTGTAGCTTTGTGTCTCTGTGTCTCTGTAGCTTTGTGTCTCTGTAGCTTTGTGTCTCTGTGTCTCTGTAGCTTTGTGTCTCTGTAACTTTGTGTCTCTGTAGCTTTGTGTCTCTGTAGCTTTGTGTCTCTGTGTCTCTGTAGCTTTGTGTCTCTGTAACTTTGTGTCTCTGTAGCTTTGTGTCTCTGTGTCTCTGTAGCTTTGTGTCTCTGTGTCTCTGTAGCTTTGTGTCTCTGTAACTTTGTGTCTCTGTAGCTTTGTGTCTCTGTAGCTTTGTGTCTCTGTAGCTTTGTGTCTCTGTAACTTTGTGTCTCTGTAGCTTTGTGTCTCTGTGTCTCTGTAGCTTTGTGTCTCTGTAACTTTGTGTCTCTGTAGCTTTGTGTCTCTGTGTCTCTGTAGCTTTGTGTCTCTGTGTCTCTGTAGCTTTGTGTCTCTGTAGCTTTGTGTCTCTGTAACTTTGTGTCTCTGTAACTTTGTGTCTCTGTAGCTTTGTGTCTCTGTGTCTCTGTAGCTTTGTGTCTCTGTAACTTTGTGTCTCTGTAGCTTTGTGTCTCTGTGTCTCTGTAGCTTTGTGTCTCTGTAACTTTGTGTCTCTGTAGCTTTGTGTCTCTGTGTCTCTGTAGCTTTGTGTCTCTGTAGCTTTGTGTCTCTGTGTCTCTGTAGCTTTGTGTCTCTGTGTCTCTGTAGCTTTGTGTCTCTGTAACTTTGTGTCTCTGTAGCTTTGTGTCTCTGTGTCTCTGTAGCTTTGTGTCTCTGTAACTTTGTGTCTCTGTAGCTTTGTGTCTCTGTAGCTTTGTGTCTCTGTAGCTTTGTGTCTCTGTGTCTCTGTAGCTTTGTGTCTCTGTGTCTCTGTAGCTTTGTGTCTCTGTAGCTTTGTGTCTCTGTGTCTCTGTAGCTTTGTGTCTCTGTAACTTTGTGTCTCTGTAGCTTTGTGTCTCTGTGTCTCTGTAGCTTTGTGTCTCTGTAACTTTGTGTCTCTGTAGCTTTGTGTCTCTGTAGCTTTGTGTCTCTGTGTCTCTGTAGCTTTGTGTCTCTGTAACTTTGTGTCTCTGTAGCTTTGTGTCTCTGTGTCTCTGTAGCTTTGTGTCTCTGTAACTTTGTGTCTCTGTGTCTCTGTAGCTTTGTGTCTCTGTAACTTTGTGTCTCTGTGTCTCTGTAGCTTTGTGTCTCTGTAGCTTTGTGTCTCTGTGTCTCTGTAGCTTTGTGTCTCTGTAACTTTGTGTCTCTGTAGCTTTGTGTCTCTGTGTCTCTGTAGCTTTGTGTCTCTGTAGCTTTGTGTCTCTGTGTCTCTGTAGCTTTGTGTCTCTGTGTCTCTGTAACTTTGTGTCTCTGTAACTTTGTGTCTCTGTAGCTTTGTGTCTCTGTGTCTCTGTAGCTTTGTGTCTCTGTAGCTTTGTGTCTCTGTGTCTCTGTAGCTTTGTGTCTCTGTAACTTTGTGTCTCTGTAGCTTTGTGTCTCTGTAGCTTTGTGTCTCTGTGTCTCTGTAGCTTTGTGTCTCTGTGTCTCTGTAGCTTTGTGTCTCTGTAACTTTGTGTCTCTGTAGCTTTGTGTCTCTGTGTCTCTGTAGCTTTGTGTCTCTGTGGCTTTGTGTCTCAGGGTGCATCCCAAGTCTCTAAATGTTCGTTTCCTCGCTCCTCGCTCCTCGATTGAACAGGAAGTGGTTCTGCGCCGCCATCTTGACGGCCGTCCCAAAGCTCTTATTCGGCTCGGAGGAGCGAGGATCGAGGAGCGAGGAGGGAAATCGGAGGAGCCATGATCGAGGAGCCCCGAGAGCGAGCTTCCAGGAAGTGTTTTAACGCTAGACACGCCCCCTCACTGTTCATCTGTTATGTGATTGGACGTTGCAGCTGAGCGGCCTGATCGCTGGAGTTTAATACCAGAGTGAAGACATCACAGATTAAACTCAAGTTATATATTAAATCTGTTTTCTGATTCATCATCTGGTTAAAATATGTTCATAGTAGGTCTGAACAACAAAAGGACCACAAACATGTCTTCAAAGATTTGATCTGTTTCCCTCAATAACTTTTATTATGTATGTAATTAAAATCAGAGAGCTGGAGAGGAAACACTTTTTACAACACGTAATGAAGAGAAACCATATTTATATTGTGGGTTATTTTATAATGATGTCACAATCAGAATTTCAAAACATACCGACGTAAATAATAAATAAATAAATAAGACGCATTCCGCCGGTAGAAATGGATCCTGCGCGTATAAGCAGGACACATCACAGTATAAATACTCACACTGTGTATAAATACACACACTGTATATAAATACTCACACTGTGTATAAATACACATCACAGTATATAAATACTCACACTGTGTATAAATACACATCACAGTATATAAATACTCAATACAGTTTATTAAACGGTAACAGACGACAGAGAAAACATCTCCACTCTGACATCATGATAACTTTGTCTTTATTAATATAAGTAGTAGTTTAACACCATTAAATCAACTGAAAACATACGATCATTTTTATCAATATCTTAAGTGTATTTTTATTGGAATGTTCGCTAAAAACTCTCCGGACAAAACTCATCAGCTGTTAAAGCGACTGAAGCTGATCAGATGTGATCAGATGTGATCAGCTGTGATCAGATGTGATCAGATGTGATCAGATGTGATCAGCTGTCAGGCGGCTCAGTCATCATAAACCGACGTCGCTTCACATGACGCTTCAGAGGAAAGGACGTCTCACGTCTCTTAAAACATGTTTCCTTCTCTCCTCGCTTGGTTTCCTTGCATCTCTCTATGCATCCCTGGTGGGAGGGACTAAGACGCAAGGAAAGGACGCAAGTGAGGGAAACGGGGATGCAGTTTAGAGACTTGGGATGCACCCTCTGTGCCTCTGTAGCTTTGTGTCTCTGTAAACTCATAAACCAACATCGTTCATCCAATCCCATCTCAGTGGACACCCAGACAGCCGGCCTGGCTTGTCCTCTGGCGCCACCATGAGGTCAAACCTTGTGTTTGTTTCATGACCAAAGACTCATGAGGTTCCCATCAGCCTCGGCTGCTCTTAGCGTTCAGTGTAATGACAAACCTGCTACCACCCTGAGCTCTGCCTGAGGCTGGTGAGCGTTACACCTGCTTAGCTTCCTCGTGTTAGCATGCAGTAGCATCATGCTATAGTTTCACTGAGGATCGTGGTTCTGGTGGCTTCCCACACTCTAAAGGGGCTGATGTGCTAATCTGGTATGTTGTGTAATGTAAAAAGGACTTTCATGCACTGGTCACTTCAGAGATTTTGGGCTACTTTGCTTCCATAACATGTCTTTTTTTAATTTAATTAGATAATGTCTCTTTTGCTTATTCAAACGTAACATTTCAGAAAACTCTCCTAACTCGAGTAACCAACTGGGGAAGTCTATTGGTTAGTTTACATTTTACACTATGGACTGTCCTGGTCTCCCCAAGAGAGATTCAGTGATCTGAGTCGTGTCGTACGTTTCAGTACTGGGGCTGGTGTTGGTCACCAGGGTCTGGTTCCCATGAGCCACCTCCTGAGTGATGAATGAAGCTCTGTCTGTTAGTTTGAACCCTTCCTGTCTAGAATGTTTTAACTATGTGGCGTTTCCTTTTCATCCTCACGCTACACATCTCTACTCCACAGCTCTCATTGGTAGTTAACACCCATCTCTACTCCACAGCTCTCATTGGTAGTTAACACTGGTCATCTCTACTCCACAGCTCTCATTGGTAGTTAACACTGGTCATCTCTACTCCACAGCTCTCATTGGTAGTTAACACTGGTCATCTCTACTCCACAGCTCTCATTGGTAGTTAACACTGGTCATCTCTACTCCACAGCTCTCATTGGTAGTTAACACTGGTCATCTCTACTTCACAGCTCTCATTGGTAGTTAACACTGGTCATCTCTACTTCACAGCTCTCATTGGTAGTTAACACTGGTCATCTCTACTCCACAGCTCTCATTGGTAGTTAACACTGGTCATCTCTACTTCACAGCTCTCATTGGTAGTTAACACTGGTCATCTCTACTCCACAGCTCTCATTGGTAGTTAACACTGGTCATCTCTACTCCACAGCTCTCATTGGTAGTTAACACTGGTCATCTCTACTCCACAGCTCTCATTGGTAGTTAACACCGGTCTGTATTCTTTCATGAGAGGTGATGTGGTGCTCTTGTCTTTCGTGTCTCAGCCCTCTAACTCATGAACTAATGACCTTGACTGTGACTAGCGCTTAGCGTAGCGTGGGTGTTCTTGTGCGTAGCTGCTATGTGTTTTTTTGTGTTGTGTTGTGTTGTGGTGTGTGTGTGTGTGTGTGTGTGTGTGTGTGTGTGTGTTGGGTTGTTAATCCTCCGGTTGTCTTCTGCTCCACTTCCCCTTACTGACTCTTTCCAGCAGTCCTTGTTCCCGTTATCACTGCATTGGATTGAGACCATGACGCTGACCTGCTGCTCTTTTTATCTTCCTCAGAAACCGTGAGGTTCAGGGTTCTAGAAGCGTTCTTCCTGAGGGCTGAGGTTCTACCGAAACCATTTAGTTCAGAACCAGGGTTCTTCAAGGGTTCTCTGCATGACTGAGGGTTACAATAAGAACCATTATCATCCTCCCAGCTCACACACCCACAACAACTGGGATTGTCTCAGGAGGAACGCTGTGTGGGTTAGAGAGGAACCCTTGGAATAGAAAAGGGTTGTAGACAGTTGAGTTCTAAGAAGGTGTTCTCGATAGAACCTCTAGAGGAACCATTACCACAAGGAAGTATTCTTCATGTCCAGAGATCACACCCTTACGCACAGAGGGGTTCTGATCTCACTTACAGATGCATGCATAACACACACACACACACACCCTGGGGGTCTCAGCAGCCTTCTCCCTGATGGTGTATTTTTAGCCTGTGAGTAACACTGAGGCACGCTCTACATCCCAGCAAGCTTTGAGGGTCCCAGGCCCAATGAAATGCACACAGAGCTTTTCAGTGTGTCGATGATGCACACTATTCTCCCACAATGCAACGCACAAAGGGTAGCGGAAGATCTGCGTCTTTGGATAAAAAATGTGTCCAATGGAGGAATTGAACTGTCCGTCTCAGGTTCAAGTGTAAACTGAGATTGATGCACACTAATACATGACCTGATGCGTAGGAGAGTGTGTAATGTACACAGTAACCCTGACCCACATCAAACACACACACACACAACCTGTTCAGTAGCAAGACAATGTTAAACATCACATATTATGAATGAGAAGAAGCCTTTGATAACTCAGAGTGTGATCAGGAACTCACCGGCGTTGGAGATGCGTCTTCCTCTCTCCCAGTCCTGCTGCTCTCTGTCACACTGCTGCTTCTGCTCCCGCTCTGCCTTCTCCTTCTCCTCCCTCTCCTTCTGCTCCCTCTCCTTCTCCTCCCTCTCCTTCTGCTCCCTCTCCTTCTGCTCCCTCTCCTTCTGCTCCCTCTCCTTCTGCTCCCTCTCCTTCTGCTCCCTCTCCTTCTCCTCCCTCTCCTTCTGCTCCCTCTCCTTCTGCTCCCTCTCCTTCTGCTCCCTCTCCTTCTCCCTCTCCATCAGCTCACGCTCGCTGCGCTGCTGCTGCTCCAGGCGCTCCGCCTCGCGCTCCAGACGCTCACGTTCCTGCTGCTCCTGCTGCTCCCTCTCCAGGCGCTCCCTCTCCAGGCGCTCCCTCTCTTCGTGACGCTCATTCTCTTGACGCTCATTCTCCTGACGCTCCCTCTCCTGATTCTCACTCTCCTGATGCTCCCGTTCCAGCTCCTTCTGCCTCTGCAGGTCCTGGAGCTGCCTGGGTGAGGAGAGGAGAGGAAACAGGTGAGGAGAGGAGAGGAAACAGGTGAGGAGAGGAGAGGAAACAGGTGAGGAGAGGAGAGGAAACAGGGAGGAGAGGGAGAGGAAACAGGTGAGGAGAGGAGAGGGAACAGGTGAGGAGAGGAGAGGGAACAGGTGAGGAGAGGAGAGGAGAGGAAACAGGTGAGGAGAGGGAGAGGAAACAGGTGAGGAGAGGAGAGGGAACAGGTGAGGAGAGGAGAGGGAACAGGTGAGGAGAGGAGAGGAGAGGAAACAGGTGAGGAGAGGAGAGGGAACAGGTGAGGAGAGGAGAGGGAACAGGTGAGGAGAGGAGAGGGAACAGGTGAGGAGAGGAGAGGAAACAGGTGAGGAGAGGAGAGGAAACAGGGAGGAGAGGGAGAGGAAACAGGTGAGGAGAGGAGAGGGAACAGGTGAGGAGAGGAGAGGGAACAGGTGAGGAGAGGAGAGGAAACAGTTGAGGAGAGGAGAGGGAACAGGTGAGGAGAGGGAGGGGGAACAGGGAGGAGAGGAAGCAGGAGGGGAGAGGAAGCAGGAGGGGAGAGGAAACAGCATACGAAAGAAGATGAGAGGAGACAGGAGAGGAAACAGGAGGGGAGAGGAGAAGAAACACAAACAAGAGGAGAAGAACATTAATTAAAAATTCACATTCAGTTTCTATTATCTCTTGTGAAATGTTACAGCATCACTGGTCTTCCTCCAGAGTCTAAAGTCATCTGTGTGATGTGGCAGACCAGGAGGAAAGGAGGAGCAGACAGAGCGCAGGAGGCGGATCCCCAAGCTCAGGTTGGGGAGGTGATGGAGGGAATCTACTTCCCAGTGCAGGTGCTGCAGCCAATCGGCACCTGGCATTGGACACACCTGCAGCCCATCAGGTAATTAGAGGGAGCATATATTCTCGGAGCTGGGAAGCAGCAGGGGGAAGAGAGACAGACTGGACAGGAGGCTAGGAGGATCCCCTGAAGCTCTGGAGAGGAGCCGCAACGGATGTGAGTTAAACCCTTGTACTCTCCTCTGATCTGCCCACGCAGGGAAAAGGAAGCGTCTTGTGAGGCCAAAGACCCCGACCGGGAGGAATCTTTTGTTGAGTTGAACCCCATCCCCCTTTACCCCAAACCTATTTATTAAAAGACACTTTTGTTAAAGTACTACTGTCTGAGTCTCCCGTGTTATTGTTGAATCTTGCCTCCAAGTCCCCCGGGTTGCCACATTGGGTGGAGAATGCGAGCACAGCAATCCGTCGCTAAAGATTCAGAATAAAATAGGTACTCGGAGAGGAAGACACTCAGTGCTATGGAGAACGCACCAGCCCAGCTGATACAGAACCAAACTCAGCAGGCCCAGAGCGTTACAGGACGCGATGACCACTCTGGGTCAGCATCTGATAAAACCAGAGAGGCCTACACAACCCAGTAAGGTGCTCACCAAGCAGACTGGGGAAGATGACATTGAAGCCTACCTAGAGGTTTTTGAAAGAACTGCAAAGAGGGAGCGCTGGCCTGAAGCAGAGTGGGCCGGTCTACTTGCCCCTTTGACAGGCGACACGCAAAAATCCTGTCGGGACCTCTCCCTTGCCGAAGTGAACAATTATGAGGCATTAAAAGCAGCCATCTTGTAATGGACCGTTGTGTTAGAGCACTGCCAGGGGATGCCAAACTACACGCCTCCCGAAGCAGCCCAAAGACAGTGGACCTCCTAGTGGAAATATTGGAAAACCACCAGGTCACAGTGGAGCTGATGCGGAGCAGTTGGCAAGAGCCAAGATTAAGGAAGGGAGGCCTGGAGACACCACCCCGCGACCAGATTCCCCAGGTTGAGCAGCCCAGGTCACCACCCCAACGTTAGGGTGACCAGATTTGAGTTTGTGAAAAAGAGGACACTTTGTCGCGGGAGGGGGGGGGGTATTGTATAGCATGCCGCATATGAATATATGTGAATGCATACAAATGTCATAAATGAAATGACTATATGAACATCTGTTTATTGAACTTTAACAAAAGTGCAAAATGTAAAACAAATCTTTTTTGTGGCATTTAGTCCAGTGCTTCTTTAATGTGTCTTGTCCATATATTGAAGCAATAATGATAACAAATACAAAATTCTAAATAATAAATACTTTATATAGCCACATATTAAAATAAGAAAATTAAGACACTTTTCAGTCCTCATATATTACATTTACGTTTGGGCATGGCTGCAGATGTCATGTGCTGTTGTAAACAATGCAACTAGTGGAGGTGGCAAGGTGCTCAGTGTTGCCAGATTGGAAATGGCGAAGTATCGTACCAAAGGCTCAAAATGGTCGTATTTGGAGGATAATTATTGTGCATCAGGCAACACTGAGATCGGTCGACCAATGACAGTTCTCTCTCCAGTCAGAGCTCACGCAAGAAGGTGTAACATAAGGGAGATACCATTTCCAAAACTTGTAAGGGCGTAATAACTAGTTTGTAAAAGACCCAGAGAAACACAAATATCCAACGAGGCAAAATCCCGGACGTTTGTGGAATCCCTGCCGGACGCATTTTAGGTCTCGAAAAGAGGACATGTCCGGGAAAAAGAGGACATGTCCGGGAAAAAGAGGACGTCTGGTCACCCTACCCAACGTCGACCCCTCGTGAATCAGGACCGCCGGAAGTGCTTCACCTGTGGCCAAGAAGGCCATTTAGCTTGGAATTGTCCAAGGAATGATGTACTGATGCCGACGGCGGGCTCATCAGATTCACAACAGAAGGCCGGCAGCTACCTGACAACTTGCTGGGCCCATGAGGGCGCAAAGGCCCCAAAGCTTCCTGTCAGAATAGGGGACCAGGATGCAGAAGCCCTACTGGACTCATGGAGTGCTGTCACTCTCATACGGCCAGGGTTGACAACTGTCCCCAGGGGGGGCCCTATCCCAGTATCCTGTGTCCATGGGGATTCACGGAAATATCCTACCACCCACATTAAGGTCCAGACCACGAGGGGCACTTTTGAAGTCCTGGCGGGAGTGGTAGATAATTTGCCGGTACCAGTGCTGATTGGTCAGGACTGCCCCATATTCTGGCGGTTGTGGGCCCACAGGATGACTGACAAGAGGAGAAGCTCTACAAACAGACCTCGGAGTACCCGGAATGCCAAAGTGGTACATGCCTGTGCAGCACCATCTAGCCTGACCGGTTCATCGGGAGGAGAGACGGATGAGAAAGCCCTGACAACAGCAGAGGCCCCGGCGAGGCAGGTCCCACAGCCGACGGAGGCCTCGTCAAATGAAGTTTTTTCCGAGTTCCCCCTGGCAGAAGAGGAAAATGCTGTCAGCCTAGGACAGTTTGGGACCGCCCAGTTGGAAGACCCCAACCTGGAACAAGCCAGACAGAACCTGGTCGTGGTTGAGGGGAAACCGGAAGAAGAGGTGAGTGTTACCACCTTCCCACATTTTTCAGTGAAAAATGGCCTCCTATATAGGGTAGCTAAACTGGGGGAATTTGTCGTTGAACAGTTGCTAGTCCCTAAACGCTATGTTCCAAAAG
Source organism: Myoxocephalus aenaeus (assembly GCA_038501785.1). Classification (NCBI taxonomy): domain Eukaryota; kingdom Metazoa; phylum Chordata; class Actinopteri; order Perciformes; family Cottidae; genus Myoxocephalus; species Myoxocephalus aenaeus. The sequence continues at coordinate 416,284 of JBAMJR010000092.1, forward strand.
TGTTGTACCTAGCCCATTCACACCTGTTGGGAGCTCATCTGGGAGTAGAGAAGACCTACGACAGAATCCTGGGTCGCTTCTACTGGCCAGGGGTGAAGAGGGCGGTCCAGGATTACTGCAAAAGCTGCCGGGAGTGCCAGAAGACAGCGCCAAAGGTACACTACCAGAATCCCTTGATCCGTTACCCTTAATTGACGTTCCCTTCCAGAGAGTGGCCATGGATATAGTAGGACCCCTGCCGAAGTCCAGTAGGGGGTATCGTTATATCCTGGTCATCATGGACTATGCCACCCGCTACCCTGAGGCAGTCCCATTACGCACAGCAAGTGCTAAGGCAGTTGCCAGAGAACTGTTCCTCCTCTTTAGTCGAGTAGGCATGGTGAAAGAGGTCCTAACTGACCAGGGAAGCTGCTTCATGTCTCGGGTAATGAAGGAGATGTGCAAGTTGTTGAAGGTGAGCCAAATAAGAACCTCTGTGTACCACCCACAGACTGATGGCCTGGTAGAACGTTTTAATAAGACCCTAAAACAAATGCTGAGGAAGACTATTGATGTGGATGGGAAAAACTGGGACCAAATAATCCCCTTTGTCTTATTTTTCACAGGGTTCTCACCATTTGAGTTGCTGTACGGACGGAGACCCATGGGCATGCTGGATCTGGCTAAAGAAGCCTGGGAACAACAGCCATCACCCCACCGCTCCGTAACAGAGTATGTTGACCAGATGCAGAAGAGGTTGGGTAAAATATGGCCCCTAGTGCGGGAGCATATGCAGCAAGCACAACGCGCTCAAGCACAAATCTACAACCGGAAAGCTCAAGTGCAGGAGTTCCAGCCTGGTGAGTTTGTCTTGGTCCTGGTTCCAACAGCCGAATGCAAAGGGCAAAGGAAGCGTCTTGTGAGGCCAAAGACCCCGACCGGGAGGAATCTTTTGTTCAGTTTAACCATATCCCCCTTTACCCCAAACCTATTTATTAAAAGACACTTTTGTTAAAGTACTACTGTCTGAGTCTCCAGTGTTATTGTTGAATCGTGCCTCCAAGTCCCCGGGGTTGCCACAGTGAAGATGAAAGAGGGATGATGTGGACACAATATGTTAGTGAAGACGAGCAGAGCGAGTCAAAAGGAGCAAATTAGTGTTTGACCCACAGGCAATTACTGTTGTTACATAAGGTCAAGCTATTTTGGGCACGTTGAAAAATGCACTGAGGACATGTGAAGCCTCCTCAACAGTGTGTCTGACAGCAGCAATATACAACATGAAATACTAACTACATACTTCTGTTTTATTTCAGTTCATTTTGAATGTTAAGAATCTTTAAGTATGGTGCGTTCAGGGAGCTTTGTTTTGATGCACACTGGCTGCAGACCTGGGTTAGACCACTAGGGGTCAGCAGAAGGCAGTGCTAGGAGGAGGAAGAGCAGGAGGGCATAAGAACGGGCATGTGAGCAGTGTGTGTGTGTGTGTGTTTGTGTGTGTGATGCCATGTGAACATGACAAAGTGTAACTTGACTCCCCCGTGTCAAACTACACAATTTTTATTTCGAAATAAACAGCAGAATATAGTCAAGACACCAAAAAACTGCATCTGTACAATATATTAATATGTACACACAAACATATGGAATATAAATAAATACAAATATATTAAATGAATTGCATTGGCTGTGAATGAGCGAGCGATGGTGGGAACTTGAGCTAAATGCCAACGTGCACTTTCTCTCTCTGACACACACACACACACACACACACAGGTTTTCTGTTGTGCTGACTCACAGCTAAAAGTCGATCATCAGCATAAACGCTTAATGTAAACACTCCCTCTCTCCTCCCGTCTGCGCCGGTCACACACACACACACACACACACACACACACACACACACACACACACACACACACACTAAACCGGGCATAGACGCACGTCTCAAGGCACGTTTAAAGCGGCACAGTGTCGTCGTGGTCGTCGCTGCGTCCACCACGCTTTGGGAAGCCATATATATATATATATATATATATATATATCTGCTTCCCACGGATCTCTGCCGAGGAACCCGGGGAAGCAGGTGGAAGAAGAAAAGACCAGGAGAGCATGGTGGTTTTTGAGATTGCCAAGAGTTGGCATTAGTCCGGTGCAAATTGGGTCAGAGAGAGAGAGACAGAGTTTCCTCTGGCAGGGTGTGAAATCATTTAGTTGCTTATTGATAGAGATGAGAAACGAACCTCAACACTTTAAATACCCACCAATACGTTACGGATGGCCAGACTGGGTCCTGGTGGGTCCATGTGAGTCCAGAACAAAGACCTGCCTCTGGGATACACAGCCTACAACGGACGCTCCGCACCTGAGACGCCATCCAGTGAATCTCACGTGATCATGTGACCACGGAGACCCACGGTGTTGTCCTGAATCTGTGTCAAAGCTGAAGTTAAATAATATTTCAAAATATATAAAATTACACCGAGGACAATGTGTCCTGAAGTGTCTACATGCCACTGGCTGCAGCAGGTAAAGGTGTGCATCTGCTGGCTGGAGGAGCTCATCGACAGACCGAAGGTTAATATAACATGTGGTCCCGTAGTGATGGAAGTAACCATAACCTTCCTTCAGGTCACTTTATATCAAGTGTCCCTTCATAGACGGTATCTTCTGGCTCCAGAGGACCGAGGTGGTCCCCTCAGTCACCATGGTTACGTGAGAGATGTCTACTGTTTGCTTCCAGGACATCTGAACACAATGAGGTGATGAATGGACTGAAAAAAGACTCTCACCAAATCCATTGACGCTGAGGCTTGTCCCGTTATGTGAGCGTGTTCAGCCCCTTGCTTCTCCCAGTGGACGGGGTCTACCCAGTGCATTTAGCTAATGCAGCGTTTGGCTGCACTATGGCTGATTAAAGTGAATATTAGTAGCATCAAAGCTAATTACTCAAACCCACTGACGTTTGGCTGTGACACGGCTGCAGGAGGTTTATCCTGACCAATGAGATGTGAAGGTGTGAAGACTTTAAATACAGAGCTCTCTTTATGTCTGCTACGCCTGAATCTTTTTCACTAGAGAGCACCGCCTCCGGTGCTTTCTTTTGAATGAAGAGGCAGCTTCAGCATCACCGTGGCATCCTCGTGCAGTGGATGGATGCTGCTCCTCCAGTGTGGATGGATGCTGCTCCTCCACAGCGTGGATGGATGCTGCTCCTCCACAGTGTGGATGGATGCTGCTCCCTCCACAGTGTGGATGGATGCTGCTCCCTCCACAGCGTGGATGGATGCTGCTCCCTCCACAGTGTGGATGGATGCTGCTCCCTCCACAGTGTGGATGGATGCTGCTCCTCCACAGTGTGGATGGATGCTGCTCCTCCACAGTGTGGATGGATGCTGCTCCTCCACAGCGTGCACAGCGCTCACCGGCCCAGTTCTCACGGTGTGATGTAATTACAGAAAGAACAGGCGCAGGCTGGATTCACGGGCCGATGGAAGCGTGGCAGGGTCACGTCTCTGAGGATTCTGCAGAAAAGAGTTCCCTGTGGGATCCTCTGCACCAGAACGTCTTCATCATTAAATACAGCTCCTGATGTAATGCTGTGACAGCGGTCTAATTAGGCAGAGCACAGGGGGTTCCACCTATTATCTATGCTGCTCTTCTCTATGCAGAGAGGGCGGTAGCTGGTGCAGCTTGTCGACCAGCTACGGTGGCCGGTAAGCGCCTCTGGTGGATGAAACGGTTTACCAACACGCCACATGGTTTACATGTTGGAGTCAAGTAACTAAGCAGATGGATGGATAGATAGAGAGATAGATAGATAAGTAGATGGATGGATAGATGTGTAGCTAGGTAAGTAGATAGATAGATGTGTAGATATATAGATAAGTAGATGGATGGATAGATGTGTAGCTAGGTAAGTAGATAGATAGATAGATGTGTAGATAGATAGATAAGTAGATGGATGGATAGATGTGTAGCTAGGTAAGTAGATAGATAGATAGATGTGTAGATATATAGATAAGTAGATGGATGGATAGATGTGTAGCTAGGTAGGTAGATAGATTTTGGCTTAAATTCTCACTACACCGTGACAGCCATCAAGGAATCTAAAACCCTCCCTCTGTGGCTCTCGTAGGACTGCAGTCAGCCGTCCCGTCCTTTCATTCCTCCCTGCTGGTCCACCGTCATGCCGGCCTTCACGCATTCTGACTGCCATTCATATTTTATACAACTGGAACTGTATAAAAGTCAAGAAACGGAAACGTTAAGCAGCAAATACCTAGTACTAGCTTCATGAGTTTGCTAACGTTAGCTAGTTATCTTGATGCCATTAGCAAAATAACGTTAACTAACATTATTACATTTCATTATTTTTTCTGTGCTTCCGGTAACGTTAGCTTGCTGACAACACAAGCATAGCTAGCTAACTTTAGCAAACTCAGAAGCTTAGTAGTGCTGTTAAACGTTAGCTAACTTTATAAGTTACGGTTGTATCAAAATGTAAAGGTTGTATTGTTGACCTTTGTGTTATTGGTGGAGGTCATGTGACATGAACATGAGGCAATGAGTAAACTATACTCCTGGTAGACTACTTTATTCATTAATAATAAGCGTGATAAAACAATACACTGTTCAATCTAATAGAGGGGTATGTAGCGTGATAAACACACATGAATTTCTACCGTAACACACAAAATAACATGTGATTTACCATTGTGGGTCTTGTTGATGGAGAACACACACAAAATAGGACTTGGACAGAGGGTCACAGGGGCTGGTGATGATGCAACCTACATGTACTTATACTATTACATTTAGAGTCAAGTGGACCATAAAGTAGGGGAATGCTTTAGGGCGTGATTGACAGGTCGCTACCTTGGCGTTGTACTTTCTGGGAGTTGTCGGTATTTTTGTCTTACAACTTTAACCCTTTAACAGTGTTTTCACTTTATCAAAGTAACATTCTGGTCACCCTAAAAATGTCTTATTCAGCCGTTTAGGTTGTCCACCCTCTCCTATCACTTCTGGTTCCAAAAAACAAGATGCCAACAGAACCTCAAGGCTTTTTGAAATCGTAGTCCACAAACCAATGGGTTGACTACGTCCATTTCTTATGAAACGGTGCAGGACTGGGACGTCGCTCCAGGAAACATGGCCAACCTGCGACCCGTCAGTGTCCTTAACATCTAGGCTGCTTCCAGAAGGACTCCCGCTGTAGGAGCAGGATCCAACAAATCAAACTAAACCAACCTTGTCAGTGTAATTTGTCTTGTGCGTTGTCTCATTTAGGGTGTACTTGCTGAATCCGTCCTGATTAGAGTGGAGAGGAAAGCTCAGCTGTACTGACATCTAGTTGCACTGCTGCTTCCTTTGTTGTAGTTAAATGCTCATGCTGGCGTAGATGAATGTCTTCTAGCTCGGGGGCTTTTCAAACCCCTGACTGTTGGCCAAATTTGCGTTGAAAGGACAATAAAGTTGTGAATTAGTTGTCTTGAGCTCATGCACACGCACAAACCTCGCCGTGTAATTTATGGACGTCACACATGCACACGGCATTCCCCAAAGCAGGAGATCATGACATTCCTAAACAATGTGCGAACGCAAGCTTTAAATAAGCTGTCTAGTGAGAAGTGTGTGTGTGTGGAAGTGTAACACTTGGAGGGAAGCCATAGAGTGGAATTCAAGCTGATTAAACTTTTGTTCTTGTTGTTTTACAGCAGATATGTTTGGTACATCCATCTGTGAATTCCTGCGGCAGTATGTCAGAGTGTAAACTGGTTTATGATTCAGACTTTTCGGAACAAGATCGCTCTGAACAAGACTCAGAAAGTCCAGATTCATCCAGCAAGAAATACAACACGTCAAGCACAAGAGGGCTGGATTTCAAATCCAAAACACTAACATACCTATCTGGAACTAAAGTTAGCTGTGAATATAGCAGAAGAACTTGCATCTGAATGGGAGTTTTTTTATCTGTGTTGGCAACATAAAATAATCATGGCTGAAAAGAAGTACACGGTTCATGTTCTTAAAAATAATAAATTATACTGTGTTACTAGTTTGTGCAATGGCAATACCGTTATAAAAAAACAATCAATACCAATGTCAAGGCGCTGTGATTCAGAGAGGGAGAACGCCATATAAAGTCAAAGTGAAAAAGGTGTTTCTCAGTTCTGGTGTTGTGAACCAGTGTTCATGAAACAACTCAGACTAACAGGGAACGGTAAAGTCAGTTTTACCCAAACCAAACGGGTTAGGGGTGAAAGCACCCTAGGGTTCCATTAAGAACCCTTTTCATCCCCCAAAAACCTTTTGGGATAAATAGTTATTCCAGGATTGGGTGTTAAAAGCTTCTCCACCACACACTTCTCCACCACACACCCCAAAAAACTGTGAACTGTGATGGTTGGGGATTGAGCTACACCACATCGTCCCCGTGCCTATAGGTACCTATTGAGGAACCCTGGGTGTGTTCTAGATAAACAACTTGGAATATAAAAGAGTTCTCAGTAGAACCCCCTGGGTCGGTTCTAGATGAAACTCTTGGACTATGAATGAGTTATTGATCCTAACCCTTGGGTAGGTTCTAGATGAAACTCTTGGACTATGAATGAGTTATTGATCCTAACCCTTGGGTAGGTTCTAGATGAAACTCTTGGACTATGAATGAGTTATTGATCCTAACCCTTGGGTAGGTTCTAGATGAAAGTTATTGCCTCCCACCTTATTTAACAATAAATGACTTGGTGTTGTCTCCCTCTCTTCTTCCATGGCTTTAGAGCCAGGTCGTGACACCCTTGAAATACAAAAAGGTTCTCAGTAGAGTCCTCTGAATGGACTCTTGTTAGCATCCTTATAAGGTGAAACAGATGTGATTGTGGAACCATTAAACAATACCAGTGTTATCTGTAGAACCTCTCATAAGGGGTTTTGAGGTAGAACTGTCTAACATGGTTGTATTCAAAGAACCGTATATGATTCTAGTCAGCACCTTCATTTCTAAAAGTGAGATTACCTCTTTATATTCTTTGAAAGATAACTAATCCTGCTAACATGATCCTCATTGTTTCCTGTGTCGTGTCACTTCCTGGGACCTGAACGCCTCCCACATGAACTGCATATATCCTCTGATGAGAACCTGCAGCGGGTTTCTCTCCCCTCCTTGCAGGGAAGCGTTACAGGACTCAGAGCTGTGAAAAGCCTCCTGCTCGGTTTCCCTGGCGCCTCACCCGCCTCCTGACAAGAGTTGCCAGGGAAACGGTTGCTAAGGGAGCGTGGGCGGCAGCCTGAATCCCGAGCGCGCACATAGACAAATGTGCACAAATATTCCTCCTTCCTCTCTGCATCGACTTACAGCGACTGAGTTGAAGAGTCGGAGAGGATTCAGGGCCATGCTGGCCTCTTGTGAAACAGGAAGCAGAGCGCTGCACAGACAGGAAGCAGACTACCTGACATGCAGGCAAAGGCCAGGAGATCAAAGGTTGGCAAAGGCCCTCAACACCTTTCATTCCTGTCCTGATCCATTAGTCCCAACATTAAACAATAAAGGGAACAGAGACATTTATCCAACTAACCGGTTGACCTGAAACAACCAATGGCAGTACACAAGGAATCTGACTCAATGTACATCATTTACAATGTATGTATGTATATATATATATATATATATACACGTATATATATATATATATATATATATATATATATATATATATATATATATATATATATATATATATATGCTGGAATAAGCATGGATTGATTAATGGTGCATGTAAAGTGAACTACATGTGTTTAGAGTCATGGTCATGCATGTATTTTGAGTTATGGTCATACATGTGTTTTGAGTTATGGTCATGCATGTATTTTGGGTTAGGGTCATACATGTGTTTTGAGTTATGGTCATGCATGTGTTCATACATGTGTTTTGAGTCATGGTCATGCATGTGTTTAGAGTCATGGTCATGCATGTATTTTGAGTTATGGTCATACATGTGTTTTGAGTTATGGTCATGCATGTGTTCATACATGTGTTTTGAGTCATGGTCATGCATGTGTTTTGAGTTATGGTCATGCATGTGTTTAGAGTCATGGTCATGCATGTGTTCATACATGTGTTTAGAGTCATGGTCATGCATGTGTTCATACATGTGTTTTGAGTCATGGTCATACATGTGTTTAGAGTCATGGTCATGCATGTGTTCATACATGTGTTTTGAGTCATGGTCATACATGTGTTTAGAGTCATGGTCATGCATGTGTTCATACATGTGTTTTGAGTCATGGTCATGCATGTGTTTTGAGTCATGGTCATGCATGTGCTTTGAGTTATGGTCATGCATGTGTTTTGAGTCATGGTCATGCATGTGTTTTGAGTTATGGTCATACATGTGTTTAGAGTCATGGTCATGCATGTGTTTAGAGTCATGGTCATGCATGTGTTCATACATGTGTTTTGAGTCATGGTCATGCATGTGCTTTGAGTTATGGTCATGCATGTGTTTAGAGTCATGGTCATACATGTGTTTTGAGTCATGGTCATGCATGTGCTTTGAGTCATGGTCATGCATGTGTTTAGAGTCATGGTCATGCATGTGTTCATACATGTGTTTTGAGTCATGGTCATGCATGTGGTCATGCGTGTGTTTCGTGAGGTCACAGTTACTTCAGGCCATTGGCCTCGTGTGAATGGACCGATGACCAGAAACTAAAAGCACAGAAGTCACAGCTTCCCAGGATGTTTATTCCATTCTCCCGCTGGCAGCTGATATTCATGTCGGTTGATGAATTGTCAGGTTTGGGTTTTGCCGCGAGGGAAGCGGCGCTAAATCTGCAGGGACTCTGAAGTCTGTGAAAGCTGTCGGCCAGCTGGACTCAGCGGCTCGCCTGATTGGCTCGCAGAACCAGGAAGCAGTGTGTGAATGGACGGGAGCCCAGATGGACCATATGGACCTACTCATAGTGAGGAGCCGGTCCAACACACACACACACACACACACACACACACACACACTCCATGTGTCACATTGTGTCCCGCTAACATAAGACCCCAACCTCGTTATGATGGTTGTGTGTGTGTGTGTGTGTGTGTGTGTGTGTGTGTGTGTGTGTGTGTGTCTGGCAACATGCGGATGTCAGCCCGCGCTCGTGACAATGTGCAAGCAGCTGCTGGTGTTTTCATCTTCCGAGTGTTAAATACCAGCAGCTACGTGCTAACAGCTAACACAGATCTCTCTCTCTCTCTTTCCTCACCATCTCTCCATCCTCTCTCATTCAAGACCCATTCCCTCTCTCTCTCTCCCTCCCTCCCTCCCTCCCTCTCCCTCCCTGCTGTCTCTCCCAACACTCGCTCCCACGCGCCGCGCAGCTATTAATACCGCAGCCTATTATTTCCAGCTTCTTTCTTTTCTAATCCGAGGGTAGCGCTGTGTTTCACCTCCTCCGTGACCTCCTGCGCTCTGAACATGCGGCAACGTCTCCGTCCCCTTCTTCCTCCATCTTCTGTCTGGATGAAGAGGGGGATGAAGGGAGGTTAGAGGAGAAGGGAGGGAGAGAACAACGTGGTGGTGTTTCCCCTTCAAATCCTTCCAGCGCTGCACAGCCGGATGATGCCGGTGCTTCCTGGAGGCCAGGCTGTGGGATGAGGTTAGCTCATGTAGGTAACGAGTCCACACCTCCGGTTCTCTCTCTTCTGTCTCCTCATCGGGCCTCATGGGTCACACATGAGGAGCATTAATGAAGTAAGACGAAGCCCAAACATTAGCCGACGCCTTGAGTGAGCGGATGAAGGAATGACTTGAAGAACATCTGAGGGTCCTTTCCCCAGCTTTGTATTCTCTCTGCAATGTTTTAGGTACAGTGTTCCAGCACGAGGAACCCGGAGCAGACCTGCTGTGGTCTGGTTGTATAGAAGTCTATGCTTCATATGTTAAAGCTGCATTCTCTCTCCTGACCACCAGGGGGCGACTCCTCTGGTTGTATAGAAGTCTATGCTTCATGTGTTAAACCTGCATTCTCTCTCCTGACCACCAGGGGGTGACTCCTCTGGTTGTATAGAAGTATATGCTTCATGTGTTAAAGCTGCATTCTCTCTCCTGACCACCAGGGGGCGACTCCTCTGGTTGTATAGAAGTCTATGCTTCATGTGTTAAAGCTGCATTCTCTCTACTGACCACCAGGGGGTGACTCCTCTGGTTGTATAGAAGTATATGCTTCATGTGTTAAAGCTGCATTCTCTCTCCTGACCACCAGGGGGTGACTCCTCTGGTTGTATAGAAGTCTATGCTTCATGTGTTAAACCTGCATTCTCTCTCCTGACCACCAGGGGGTGACTCCTCTGGTTGTATAGAAGTCTATGCTTCATGTGGTAAAGCTGCATTCTCTCTCCTGACCACCAGGGGGCGACTCCTCTGGTTGTATAGAAGTCTATGCTTCATGTGTTAAAGCTGCATTCTCTCTCCTGACCACCAGGGGGTGACTCCTCTGGTTGTATAGAAGTCTATGCTTCATGTGTTAAAGCTGCATTCTCTCTACTGACCACCAGGGGGCGACTCCTCTAGTTGTATAGAAGTCTATGCTTCATGTGTTAAAGCTGCATTCTCTCTCCTGACCACCAGGGGGCGACTCCTCTAGTTGTATAGAAGTCTATGCTTCATGTGTTAAAGCTGCATTCTCTCTCCTGACCACCAGGGGGTGACTCCTCTGGTTGTATAGAAGTCTATGCTTCATGTGTTAAAGCTGCATTCTCTCTCCTGACCACCAGGGGGCGACTCCTCTGGTTGTATAGAAGTCTATGCTTCATGTGTTAAAGCTGCATTCTCTCTCCTGACCACCAGGGGGCGACTCCTCTGGTTGTATAGAAGTCTATGCTTCATGTGTTAAAGCTGCATTCTCTCTCCTGACCACCAGGGGGTGACTCCTCTGGTTGTATAGAAGTCTATGCTTCATGTGTTAAAGCTGCATTCTCTCTCCTGACCACCAGGGGGCGACTCCTCTGGTTGTATAGAAGTCTATGCTTCATGTGTTAAAGCTGCATTCTCTCTCCTGACCACCAGGGGGCGACTCCTCTGGTTGTATAGAAGTCTATGCTTCATGTGTTAAAGCTGCATTCTCTCTACTGACCACCAGGGGGCGACTCCTCTAGTTGTATAGAAGTCTATGCTTCATGTGTTAAAGCTGCATTCTCTCTCCTGACCACCAGGGGGCGACTCCTCTGGTTGTATAGAAGTCTATATAAATGACTCTACTTCTCTTGATGTATTCCCTCAGTAAACATTGTAAACATGAGTTTATGTCTCAATCTGTAGTTTCAAGTCTTCTTCAATACAGCATGATGTTCATTTAGTAAATGATGGTCATTTAGAGTCAAACGAGAGGTGAGGAGAAAGAGAGAGGGATGAAGTGAGGAAACAAAGAGGAAGAGGAGAAGATCCTCTGTCTCTCAGCCCTCTCAGTCTGTAGTTCACTCCAGAGACAGAAGCATCGCCTCTCAGCTGGAGAGAGAGACAGAAGGACTCTCAGCTTTCTACTCGTCTGAGCTCTTCACTTCTTGAAAAAGAGGGAGCACATCTTTGGAAGGGAAGACATTTTGTCCGATGCTCACTTCTTGAAAAGGTCTTAAAGGGTGAAGGTGTGTTTTAAGGTTCAGTTAGCTCAAGGGTGTCCAAACTTGTTTCACCGAGCGCCACAAACAGAAAAATATACGAACGTCTGGGCCGCTCAGGTGAGGTATATCACAAAATGAATCAAATGAGGTCAATTATACTTTTATATATATATATTTATATTATACTTTTCCAAGCTCCAGTAGAAGTCGGCAGGGAGAGAAACTGAAGCTGTTTCTTTAGAGAATCATCACTGCATCTCCATCAGTTCAGACTCTCTTCACTTCTTCTGCATCATCAGGAAGGGAGTCGAGAACAGCTTGAATTCTTTCTCAATGGCAGAAAGATCTTGGAAGCGCTTACTGAGTTCTGTCATTTGATGTGATGACAGACACATATATACTCTTTTTCGCAGAAAGGTTGACCTCTGAAAAAAGCTGCTTTGATTTCAGACGTGGGGGAAGAGCAGCGGTGACGTTAGTAGTTGTGTCTCAAAGAGACAAAGCTTCACACAGAACAGGTTCATGTGTGCGTGAGGTTTGGTACCTGGGCTTTGGCTTGCAGGCTCTTGTTCAGTGTGAGATGATGATAAGATCAACTAGAGGCCAGGTCTGCCAACCATAGTGTGTCACTCAGCTCATGAAGAGGTCCTTCTTTCAAAAACTGGTCAGCTCAGCGGTGCAGGGGTTTTATTCCCTGAGGTCAGACTCAGGGAATAAAACCCTGAGAGGTCAGACTCAGGGAATAAAACCCTGAGAGGTCAGACTCAGAGAATAAAACGCTGCACGCTGAGCTGGAGAGAGAGAGACAGGTCCGTGTTCAGCTCTGCCTTAAGTTAGCTGACTAGTCTTCTGCTCTGTTATGAAGTCTTCAGAGGCCTGTCTCACGAAGCTGGATTTCCTCTTAGCGAGGTAACTTCTGGATTAACTTCTGGGTTTTCCGTCTCACGAAGCTGGTTCACTTCTTATCGGGGTGCGTTGCCCCGGTAACTTACGCTGAACGCCTAACCTGCTCCGGAGCAGCTTGAGTTCCCGGATAAGATCTCAGGGTCTAGAAGACGCCTACTGGCCAATCATTGTCTTGGAAAAACGGCCTGCCCATTTCTACAGAATCCCGTTGAGGAAGGAGCAGGATAGTAAGAGCAGCGCTCCAGAGAGCGTCTCTTCATCTGTTGCCTCCTCATGGCCGACATGAGAAGAAGAAAAGATGTCTTCCTCTTTAATGCATGATCAGCACCAACAGATTGCTTGTAAGTGTATGACAGTTTGAATTTACTGTTACCTTTTAACTTGCCCCCATGTTCTTTTAGCTCCACTGGGGTTGCAACTGAAATGAGGTTACATTGTTAAAACGAAAAGATAATCAAAATAGGCACATACATTTGAGACAGTGATTTAATATTACAATCCCAGTAATTTATGCATTGGCGGAGTCGGCGATTTTTTCCCCAGGATTCCTTGCGGCTTCTGGCTGCTGCAGCAGTGTTGCTTTTTGCTTGTATTCTTTCTCTATATTGTTCGTACATTCTTCAGATTATGGGTTGCTCCTCCGTTGTAAAACACGTTGCTCTCGGCGGCTTCTCCATGGTGCACAATTGGTGTAACGGAGTTAACTCCGCCCCTTTTATGTGCACGAGCACAGATCTAGATGAGACCTCCTGGGTTCACTTAACGAGTTGATAACCGGCTTCCTGAGACCAATAAGAGACCGGACATCTGGTTAAGTGCAGCTGGATACCTGAGGGAAACCCCGGGTATGTTAATCCAGCTTCGTGAGACAGGCCTCTGCTCTGTTATGAAGTCTTCTGCTCTGTTATGAAGTCTTCTGTTCTGTTATGAAGTCTTCTGCTCTGTTATGAAGTCTTCTGCTCTGTTATGAAGTATTCTGCTCTGTTATGAAGTCTTCTGCTCTGTTATGAAGTCTTCTGCTCTGTTATGAAGTCTTCTGCTCTGTTATGAAGTCTTCTGCTCTGTGTTATGAAGTCTTCTGCTCTGTTATGAAGTCTTCTGTTCTGTTATGAAGTCTTCTGTTCTGTTATGAAGTCTTCTGTTCTGTTATGAAGTCTTCTGTTCTGTTATGAAGTCTTCTGTTCTGTTATGAAGTCTTCTGCTCTGTTATGAAGTCTTCTGCTCTGTTATGAAGTCTTCTGCTCTGTTATGAAGTCTTCTGTTCTGTTATGAAGTCTTCTGTTCTGTTATGAAGTCTTCTGTTCTGTTATGAAGTCTTCTGCTCTGTTATGAAGTCTTCTGTTCTGTTATGAAGTCTCCTGCTCTGTTATGAAGTCTTCTGTTCTGTTATGAAGTCTTCTGTTCTGTTATGAAGTCTTCTGTTCTGTTATGAAGTCTTCTGCTCTGTTATGAAGTCTTCTGCTCTGTTATGAAGTATTCTGCTCTGTTATGAAGTCTTCTGCTCTGTTATGAAGTCTTCTGCTCTGTTATGAAGTCTTCTGCTCTGTGTTATGAAGTCTTCTGCTCTGTTATGAAGTCTTCTGTTCTGTTATGAAGTCTCCTGCTCTGTTATGAAGTCTTCTGCTCTGTTATGAAGTCTTCTGTTCTGTTATGAAGTCTTCTGTTCTGTTATGAAGTCTTCTGTTCTGTTATGAAGTCTTCTGCTCTGTTATGAAGTCTTCTGCTCTGTGTTATGAAGTCTTCTGCTCTGTTATGAAGTCTCCTGCTCTGTGTTATGAAGTCTTCTGCTCTGTTATGAAGTCTTCTGCTCTGTGTTATGAAGTCTTCTGCTCTGTTATGAAGTCTCCTGCTCTGTTATGAAGTCTTCTGCTCTGTTATGAAGTCTTCTGTTCTGTTATGAAGTCTTCTGCTCTGTTATGAAGTCTTCTGCTCTGTTATGAAGTCTTCTGCTCTGTTATGAAGTCTTCTGCTCTGTTATGAAGTCTTCTGTTCTGTTATGAAGTCTTCTGCTCTGTTATGAAGTCTTCTGTTCTGTTATGAAGTCTTCTGCTCTGTTATGAAGTCTTCTGTTATGAAGTCTTCTGCTCTGTTATGAAGTCTTCTGCTCTGTTATGAAGTCTTCTGTTCTGTTATGAAGTCTTCTGCTCTGTTATGAAGTCTTCTGTTCTGTTATGAAGTCTTCTGCTCTGTGTTATGAAGTCTTCTGTTCTGTTATGAAGTCTTCTGTTCTGTTATGAAGTCTTCTGCTCTGTTATGAAGTCTTCTGCTCTGTTATGAAGTCTTCTGCTCTGTTATGAAGTCTTCTGTTCTGTTATGAAGTCTTCTGCTCTGTTATGAAGTATTCTGTTCTGTTATGAAGTCTTCTGCTCTGTGTTATGAAGTCTTCTGTTCTGTTATGAAGTCTTCTGTTCTGTTATGAAGTCTTCTGCTCTGTTATGAAGTATTCTGCTCTGTTATGAAGTCTTCTGCTCTGTTATGAAGTCTTCTGTTCTGTTATGAAGTCTTCTGTTCTGTTATGAAGTCTTCTGCTCTGTGTTATGAAGTCTTCTGTTCTGTTATGAAGTCTTCTGTTCTGTTATGAAGTCTTCTGCTCTGTTATGAAGTCTTCTGTTCTGTTATGAAGTCTTCTGCTCTGTTATGAAGTCTTCTGTTATGAAGTCTTCTGCTCTGTTATGAAGTCTTCTGTTCTGTTATGAAGTCTTCTGTTCTGTTATGAAGTCTTCTGCTCTGTTATGAAGTATTCTGCTCTGTTATGAAGTCTTCTGCTCTGTTATGAAGTCTTCTGTTCTGTTATGAAGTCTTCTGTTCTGTTATGAAGTCTTCTGCTCTGTGTTATGAAGTCTTCTGTTCTGTTATGAAGTCTTCTGTTCTGTTATGAAGTCTTCTGCTCTGTTATGAAGTCTTCTGTTCTGTTATGAAGTCTTCTGCTCTGTTATGAAGTCTTCTGTTATGAAGTCTTCTGCTCTGTTATGAAGTCTTCTGCTCTGTTATGAAGTATTCTGCTGTGTTATGAAGTCTTCTGTTCTGTTATGAAGTCTTCTGCTCTGTTATGAAGTCTTCTGTTCTGTTATGAAGTATTCTGCTCTGTTATGAAGTCTTCTGTTCTGTTATGAAGTCTTCTGCTCTGTTATGAAGTCTTCTGTTCTGTTATGAAGTATTCTGCTCTGTTATGAAGTCTTCTGTTCTGTTATGAAGTCTTCTGCTCTGTTATGAAGTATTCTGCTCTGTGTTATGAAGTCTTCTGTTATGAAGTCTTCTGCTCTGTGTTATGAAGTCTTCTGCTCTGTTATGAAGTCTTCTGTTCTGTTATGAAGTCTTCTGCTCTGTGTTATGAAGTCTTCTGCTCTGTTATGAAGTCTTCTGCTCTGTTATGAAGTCTTCTGCTCTGTTATGAAGTCTTCTGTTCTGTTATGAAGTCTTCTGTTCTGTTATGAAGTCTTCTGCTCTGTGTTATGAAGTCTTCTGTTCTGTTATGAAGTCTTCTGTTCTGTTATGAAGTCTTCTGTTCTGTTATGAAGTCTTCTGCTCTGTTATGAAGTCTTCTGTTCTGTTATGAAGTCTTCTGTTATGAAGTCTTCTGCTCTGTTATGAAGTCTTCTGCTCTGTTATGAAGTATTCTGCTGTGTTATGAAGTCTTCTGCTCTGTTATGAAGTCTTCTGCTCTGTTATGAAGTCTTCTGTTCTGTTATGAAGTATTCTGCTCTGTTATGAAGTCTTCTGTTCTGTTATGAAGTCTTCTGCTCTGTTATGAAGTCTTCTGTTCTGTTATGAAGTATTCTGCTCTGTTATGAAGTCTTCTGCTCTGTTATGAAGTCTTCTGCTCTGTTATGAAGTCTTCTGTTCTGTTATGAAGTCTTCTATTCTGTTATGAAGTCTTCTGCTCTGTTATGAAGTCTTCTGCTCTGTTATGAAGTCTTCTGCTCTGTTATGAAGTCTTCTGTTATGAAGTCTTCTGCTCTGTTATGAAGTCTTCTGTTCTGTTATGAAGTCTTCTGTTCTGTTATGAAGTCTTCTGCTCTGTTATGAAGTATTCTGCTCTGTTATGAAGTCTTCTGCTCTGTTATGAAGTCTTCTGTTCTGTTATGAAGTCTTCTGTTCTGTTATGAAGTCTTCTGCTCTGTGTTATGAAGTCTTCTGTTCTGTTATGAAGTCTTCTGTTCTGTTATGAAGTCTTCTGCTCTGTTATGAAGTCTTCTGTTCTGTTATGAAGTCTTCTGCTCTGTTATGAAGTCTTCTGTTATGAAGTCTTCTGCTCTGTTATGAAGTCTTCTGCTCTGTTATGAAGTATTCTGCTGTGTTATGAAGTCTTCTGTTCTGTTATGAAGTCTTCTGCTCTGTTATGAAGTCTTCTGTTCTGTTATGAAGTATTCTGCTCTGTTATGAAGTCTTCTGTTCTGTTATGAAGTCTTCTGCTCTGTTATGAAGTCTTCTGTTCTGTTATGAAGTATTCTGCTCTGTTATGAAGTCTTCTGTTCTGTTATGAAGTCTTCTGCTCTGTTATGAAGTATTCTGCTCTGTGTTATGAAGTCTTCTGTTATGAAGTCTTCTGCTCTGTGTTATGAAGTCTTCTGCTCTGTTATGAAGTCTTCTGTTCTGTTATGAAGTCTTCTGCTCTGTGTTATGAAGTCTTCTGCTCTGTTATGAAGTCTTCTGCTCTGTTATGAAGTCTTCTGCTCTGTTATGAAGTCTTCTGTTCTGTTATGAAGTCTTCTGTTCTGTTATGAAGTCTTCTGCTCTGTGTTATGAAGTCTTCTGTTCTGTTATGAAGTCTTCTGTTCTGTTATGAAGTCTTCTGTTCTGTTATGAAGTCTTCTGCTCTGTTATGAAGTCTTCTGTTCTGTTATGAAGTCTTCTGTTATGAAGTCTTCTGCTCTGTTATGAAGTCTTCTGCTCTGTTATGAAGTATTCTGCTGTGTTATGAAGTCTTCTGCTCTGTTATGAAGTCTTCTGCTCTGTTATGAAGTCTTCTGTTCTGTTATGAAGTATTCTGCTCTGTTATGAAGTCTTCTGTTCTGTTATGAAGTCTTCTGCTCTGTTATGAAGTCTTCTGTTCTGTTATGAAGTATTCTGCTCTGTTATGAAGTCTTCTGCTCTGTTATGAAGTCTTCTGCTCTGTTATGAAGTCTTCTGTTCTGTTATGAAGTCTTCTATTCTGTTATGAAGTCTTCTGCTCTGTTATGAAGTCTTCTGCTCTGTTATGAAGTCTTCTGCTCTGTTATGAAGTCTTCTGTTCTGTTATGAAGTCTTCTGCTCTGTTATGAAGTCTTCTGCTCTGTTATGAAGTCTTCTGCTCTGTTATGAAGTCTCGTCTCAGAGGTTTCAGTGTCTCTGTGAGCTGAGCGACCTCGTAGCTGTTATGAGGCATTTTCTCGTGTTTTGTTCGGACGGCAAACATATGATTGTTGAGCTAGCAGGCTAGCTGCTGTTTGCTTGACTTTCTCTCCATTATAGTTTTAGAATCTGACGCGAGCCAATAAAAAAGGGCCCGCGGGCCGTAGTTGGCCCGCGGGCCGTAGTTTGGACACCCCTGAGTTAGGGGATGCTGTCAATGAGGGTCCTCACAAAGATAGAAGTACAGGGTGTGTGTGTGTGTGTGAATGACAGAGAGAGAGAGAGAGAGAGAGAGAGAGAGAGAGAGAGAGAGAGAGAGAGAGAGAGAGAGAGAGAGAGAGAGAGAGAGAGAGAGAGAGAGAGAGAGAGAGAGAGAGAGAGAGAGAGAGAGAGAGAGAGAGAGAGACCAGAGCAAATAGAGACTGTGTCTGATGACAGGATGAACGTTTCATAATAATCCATATCTTAGCTCACCTAGAGGACTCTAACAAACAAACATGGCCGCCTCACGGCTTCAGTGTTTGTTCACATGAACAAGTGACAGAATAGTTGTGTTCAAACCCTGAACCCAGTCAGGTTTAATCAGAGAATACACGTTTCCTGTTTCCTGAGGAAAAGTACTGATGTTCCAGACATGAACCAAAAGGCTGAAACATACACATA
This sequence comes from Myoxocephalus aenaeus, assembly GCA_038501785.1. NCBI lineage: Eukaryota > Metazoa > Chordata > Actinopteri > Perciformes > Cottidae > Myoxocephalus > Myoxocephalus aenaeus. The sequence continues at coordinate 434,771 of JBAMJR010000092.1, forward strand.
TAGGTTTCATTAAAGAAGTGTCACAACTCTGAGCAGAATCCAGAATCAGTCTCATCTTAGACTGACCTTGAAAACGCTAAATTACTTGCTTTGACGACTTATACGACTCCTAAGAAATAGCCAATAATCATTTAAACCAGTATGTAACTGTCTTAAACCAGTATGTAACTGTCTTAAACCAGTATTAAACTCTTAAACCAGTATGTAACTATCTTAAACCAGTATTAAACTATTAAACCAGTATGTAACTGTCTTAAACCAGTATGTAACTATCTTAAACCAGTATTAAACTATTAAACCAGTATGTAACTGTCTTAAACCAGTATGTAACTGTCTTAAACCAGTATTAAACTCTTAAACCAGTATGTAACTATCTTAAACCAGTATTAAACTATTAAACCAGTATGTAACTGTCTTAAACCAGTATGTAACTATCTTAAACCAGTATTAAACTATTAAACCAGTATGTAACTATCTTAAACCAGTATTAAACTATTAAACCAGTATGTAACTATCTTAAACCAGTATTAAACTCTTAAACCAGTATGTAACTGTCTTAAACCAGTATGTAACTGTCTTAAACCAGTATTAAACTCTTAAACCAGTATGTAACTATCTTAAACCAGTATTAAACTCTTAAACCAGTAAGAAATTATGTAAAATCGAGAAAATTACCCCGGACTCCAGAGGGTTAAGCAGTTTAAACCAGTATTAAACTCTGAAACCAGTTTGAAGTGGTCTTAAACCAGTACACATCGTCAGGTGACTTTCTCCCTGTTCATTGAATCAGAAATGGAGGCTGGACTAAAGTAGGCGTTCACCCAGAGCTCCAGGATGAAGAGAACCATGCGCTCTGCAGCTCATTGTTTCTGCTCGTCTTCACGCCAGTTCTTTGTTTTTCCCCTCGTGAACAATCAGTGGGGCCTTAAGTGTGAACCGCTGCCTTCAGTCCAGCAATGTTGAGTAGGTGTTTGGTGGACTGGGACTGGATATGATTATCCTTCAGCCTTCAGCGGGTCTTTTATTAGCTTGTGCACGGTGGACACGGACGTTCTTGACAATGTGACGTTGTCCTGTTGAACAACGCGAGCAGCAGCTGCGTCATCGCCTGAGGACCCTGAAGTCAGACCTGTAGTCTCCGGGTGTCACGGGACTACACTTCTACTAGAAACCCTCCAGACGCGTCATTCATCCTGATCACACAACACGCATTCTACAGCTGGCCTCCATTACCACAGCTCTGTGTGTGTGTGTGTGTGTGTGTGTGTGTGTGTGTGTGTGTGTGTGTGTGTGTGTGTGTGTGTGTTCTAGCTGTTCCAGAGCCTCATCATTACCTGAGGGAGAGAGTGGCCTTGTATGGGGAAGAAAAACAACTGTGGGTGTGCTTGGCTTTGTCTGAATATGTGTGTGTGTGTGTGTGTGTGTGTGTGTGTGTGTGTGTGTGTGTGTGTGTGTGTGTGTGTGTGTGTGTGTGTGTGCTCACCTTCTCTGCAGCTCCAGCTCCTCTGTTGTGGGCCCGTTCTGAACCTGAAGGTCCGGTCTGGGCAGCGTTGGGCCTGAAGGCACAAACACACACAAACTCCTCAATAAACAGACCTAGATCTGTCAAAAACACTGAGAAGAAAATCACTTCCATATCTACAAGGCCTTCTAAACATACCCACAGTGTTATCATTCTGCTCATAATAACGGTGAGAAGCACTGCACCTCCACCAGGCTTCATAACAATAACCATAACACATTTTAAACGTTGTAATAATGACTTTAAAGGTCATTTGATCACGATACTCATGATATTCAGAACTGCCAGTCGGGCCAAACCCGAGCAGAACTGAACTCAAAATATGTTTCTGAAAACATCTGAGGTGAGAGATATCTTTCCAGGATATAGTTACAGTTTGAGCAAATGGTTCAGATAAATATTATAATGAATAAATAATCGGCCTTGTGAGCGCAGATAATGGCAGATTCTGATGACGTCAAAATGACGTTAATGTGACATTAATCCGTCTACCTCTATTTCAGATTGTCAGATTATTGATGCATTCATATGCAGTCAATGTACCGTAAACGTCGGGTTACGAGCCGCTACTACCTTCGGTCAGTGTCCCCGTTAGCTCCCCGCTGTAGCCAGCTGGGGCTCCTGCTAGCGCTCCGTTACTTCCCCGCTAACTTCCGCTAGCTCCCCGAAAACCACCGAAGGTAGCGGGACCAGGCTCGACACCCGACTTGGACAGAGGGGACGCGGGCAGTAGCAGCAGCAGCGGGGAGCTAGCAGCAGAGCTAGCAGCAGCGCTAGCTAGCAGCAGCACTAGCTTGCTACAGCGGGGACACTGATATACTGGTATATATGTACACATATATGTTTTATAGTGCTGAAAAGATTAGTCGATCCACAGAAAATTCATCAGCGACTACTTCGATAATGTCACAATTCTATAAATGTACTAATCTTTCAAGCGAGGATACTGGCTGGTCTCTACGTGATTAAGTTTGTACCCATGTCAAGTTCTCTTTGAGGTTCACGTCATATCTTTAAATGAAGAAAAAGAAGAAGTGTGTTTAAAATCCTGAGCAAAGTAAAAAGGTACGTGAACAAACAGGTCTAGGAACCGTAAAGAGAGGCTCCTCATGCCTCATGTCAGCGTGGACTCGTCCTCAGAGACGCACAGTGTTCAGCAGGTGGAGGTGTTCTGCTCGTAGACAGACCAACGCAGACGGAGAGGTGTCTGCTGTCTGCTGACCTCCCAGCAGCAGCGTTCACATCAAGCTATTAGCACAAGCTGAGCGGCTGCTTCCTGCTCGGGGAATGAGAAACACCAACGCCCAAGAAGGTGAAGCTACCAGTTATTACCCTTAGCCCTAGTTTAGCCCTAGTCGACCTGTTCTCACTCTCAAGTCACCAAACACCGCCGCTGCGTCGGACGCACCGAGGACCCCGTCGGCCTTTCAGACAACTCAAGGTGAACCCATCCACGTCGTTATCAGACTGACGGGGTGTAGGAAAACCTACATTGGAAGTTTATTTAGAAATAAAGATGGATGCACGTAGTGAGTGCAAACGGCCACGTCGCCACGCCCAAAACGCTGGAGGGAAGCTACAGCGTCATGGTCTGAAGCCGAGGGCTCTGACCCACGTGAGTGTGTTGTTCTATGAACTCTAAATACTAAACGCACACCAACCAGGGCTTCACATGGAGCCGTCTGGGCAGGAAGCTGAGATGTTTACTCGTCCCATAGCCACACGTCCTGGTCCAATGGAAATAAAGGCTGATTAATAAATAAATCAAATTAAAAGATTTGGACAAAAATCTGGAGCTTGAACGCACCACGGTGTAACCGACATGGAACTGAGGTCTGTGATAAGCAGGACTGAGCTCGCTGCCATTACTCTGACCTACAATATAACAGGTCTACGTCTGATGAACTTAGTTGCATTCCAATGTTGCTCTGCTGCACAGCTAACGGCTAACGTTAGCTAACGTGACTCCTGCCGACGTAAACAGATTTGTTGTTCATAATGAAGCATCATTCAGAATCGGCAACCGGGAAGCATCAACGCCGACCTCCCGATCGCATCCTGGTTCTTACTGAACATCACACACACACACACACACACACACACACACACACACACACAGCAGAGTCTCTGCTGGTGAAGGGGTGAGCTTGACACTTGACACCACCTTTGGCCCTTCATTATCTACTCTTCCGCGAGAGGAGAAAGCAGCGATGGTCACGTCTGAGTCAAAACAACTCTAACCGTTGTCTGTTGTTGTTTTATTACATTAAGACCAGGACGTTGCACAAAGATCCAACCGGAGCGGAGGCACGATGCAGCGTTTTATAAATCACCAAACCAACGGCAGCACGGATATGCAAAGGTCTGATCCGACAACAATAAAGGAGACTTGTGTGGCGCTGGGCTAATCACGACAAGGCTTACTGGAAACCAGTAGCGTCGGCTCGGAGAATGCAGTCTGCCGAGTCAGCGCGGCGCCGACGAGCATCATTAATGGATCAGTTAGCTTGCTGCTATCGAGGCGATAACCTTTTCACGGACGAATAACAAAAGTCTTCGCTCCAGTATTCTGCTGTTTTGGGAACTCACAAACACCACTTAACGGTTATTTTCTTAAGCGTAAATTCATATACGTGAACGACGGATGTCCAGTGGACGCCATGGCACGTCATCTCTTCTAGCTTGAACGGAAACTGTTTCTACAGCTCCAATAGCACATGTCCCACTGGACCAGCTATGTGTGCCGATATACAAAGACACGATCATTTTAAGGCATATACTTTAAATGGGCTAATTTAATTATCATGATGTGCTTTTTGAAAACGCCTGGTATTTAAAACACTCTGCACTATTTCAAAGTTTCTGAAAAGAGTAAATAAGTTTGTGAGTGAAAAAAAACAGGTAGCTATTTCCTATGTTCTTTGTAACGCACATCAACAGTTTGTGTGGAAGGTATAATCGTACGTCAGGGGACGTCGTGGAAAGACAAAGTCTGCGTTGGATGGGAGGCTCTAAAAACATTAGACTTTCACCCAGGAGACCGCTGTTAGTGTCCCGTGTGAGACCAGAAGTCGACGTACAAGTATTTGCCACTGACGCCACTTCCGTAGTTCTTTCAACCCAAACCGCCATCTCCTCCTACAGAGAACCCAGTAGAGTAGACGCTCGTGCTGTCGGCATTCGTAAAGGAACCGTTATCCGAGGATACGTTGACTCCGTATCGTAATCTCAAGAACGATCTCAGCGTTTCACTAACCCGTCAAAGGACCGGTAAACCACAGACGGCCTTTGAAGAGATCCCGTTACAGACACGATCACTTTCACCAGAAACTATGAAGTCAGACCAATCCAAGACACCAAACCCAAAGCGTGAGCGAATCCGACCTCAGCCGGAGAGCATTGTTGGGTCTCGATGGCGTGAAACGTAACGGAGAGAGAATGGTGTCAGCGTCTGCATCCTGCTCTCAGTCTCTATCCACATCCTCTCGTCTCATTCCCGTCTTGATGGCTTTCCTTGGCGTACGGGCTCAAGTGAAACGGTATTAAATGTCGGGCGGTCCATGCCTTCCTGCCTGTGGCTGTAATTGTGTTACTGTCTGCTCTCATAGAGCTTAATGCAGATGACAGACCGCAGGCAGCAGCCAACGCGGGCGAGTTGGAGACGTCTCATCAGACCCAGCTTTTTAAATCGCATGTCTTATTACCCAGCTAACGTAAGGAACTGTCATTTCGTGGCATCTCGTGTTTCTAAATGTTGAAGCCAGTAACAGCGGCTGGACCGGCCGACTCTCAGAGGGTCGTAAAAGATGTGAATGGATTCAGTGACCCGAGTCAGCAGCACTGAGGCGTCCAAAGCGTCTGAACCGATGCTGAAAGACGGCGCGAAGCCCAGAACAGAGCTGGGCTTCACTGCGTCAGCTGGTCTTCAGACCACTATGGAGGACGAGGCTGATCACAGCTAACGGGACTGAAGGCCTTCACACACCAGGGGCGTAGATCTCTATTTAGTTTTTCATGCAATTGATTCGCACATAAATATATTTTTGCAAACGTTTGTTTTTGCGAGAGTACTTTCAAACAGAACGGGATTCTTTTTACGGAATGAGGTGTGAGCGTCAAACTGTGAATGAAAGGCTTCGGCCAATCACGTCGTAGCAAACGAACATATCCAAACACAATGCAACCTGGAGGCCAAGCAGTCAGAACTAAGGAGACTTATTACTCCTTCCAACCTTGACCAAAGGCAGCACAGATCAGATCTACTCTGTCCGTTCTTACCTTTCACAATAAAAGCCCTAGACATACACACAGAGTACCCGTTCACCAGAGGGAACTCACCACTCAACACAACAGCTTACAGTAGTTCATGACCCCAGACTGACTCTGGGTCAACAGGATCCTGGAACCTTTTAGTGTTGCAGGACGTAGTATGAATCCTTTTGATGCTAAATATTCCCAAGTGAGTATCCACACACACACACACACACACACACACACACACACACACACACACACACACACACACCCCTGTACCTACATGAAGTCAGGTTGGGCCTCTGGCAGCAGACGTAGCGCCACAGTCCGCGGGCCCCGTCGGACCCTAACCCGGGCCTCAGCGCCACCCTGCTGCCGGACCCGTTACAGTCCTGGGAGCTCACGTACAGAACCATGGCATCGGGCTTCAGTGGACTTCAGTTCCAGGAGGAAGACGACAACAAATGTTGAGCTGCTTCTGTTCTTCAGTATCTCTTATCCTCCGTAACGTGACGCCCTAAGAGCCGGCTTTTAAAGATGACGACGAAATGCCTGACGCGGTCCGTCTGTGTGCCGGCTCGCCTCCCGTTAGAAGTGATGGAAACAAAGGAAGAGGAGAGAGGGAGGGATGGAGAGTGGGAGGGAGAGATGAACACCAGGAGAGGCAGAGCGGAGTGAGAGACTGGAGAGACGGAGAGAGGGGAAACCAACGGACGCCACAGAAAGAGAGAAAGAGAGAGACAGAGAGAGGATGTGGTGGGACTCTCTCCTCGATGGGTCGGTTGGCCAGCTTGTACTTCCTGGATGTAATCTATTATTCATATGCTGGATACAGAGAAGGACGCCACGCTGCTGTGCTCGACACCACCACAGTGTGAAGGATGCTCCTGTCTCTTATTTAGATCTCAGGACGCAGCATTACACATAAAAGGGCGGGGTCAAGTAAACTGCGAGCCACGCAGCAAGTAGGGAACACGTGATAACACAAGATTAAAGATACCTTCTCCTGTCCGCCAGCTCCACCCCAATGACATGAGGAATGGACTGTCGCTCTGAAACAATGCAACAGCATTGTGTTTTTGGTTCCAGAAGAAGTTCATCCACCATCAACCTTATGAGAAACCTTATGTGCAGTATACCGGTTCCAAATGTCCATACGGTATGAATTGTTCATATGCCGTCATACCGGTGCATAGCCGTAATGACTGTTGTTGCTCTTCAGCAGACAGCAACATGTATTGTTCACCGCTGAGGACGCAGCGGTCTGAGCTACTTACTGTCATGTTCTAACTTTAGTCATGTTATAACCTTAGTCATGGTTATAACTTTAGTCATGGTTCTAACTTTAGTCATGTTATAACTTTAGTCAAGGTTCTAACTTTAGTCATGTTATAACCTTATTCATGGTTGTAACTTTAGTCATGTTATAACTTTAGTCATGTTCTAACTTTAGTCATGGTTCTACCTTTAGTCATGTTATAACTTTAGTCATGGTTCTAACTTTAGTCATGTTATAACCTTAGTCATGGTTATAACTTTAGTCATGGTTATAACTTTAGTCATGTTATAACCTTAGTCATGGTTCTAACTTTAGTCATGTTGTAACTTTAGTCATGTTATAACTTTAGTCATGGTTATAACTTTAGTCATGGTTCTAACTTTAGTCATGTTATAACCTTAGTCATGGTTATAACTTTAGTCATGTTCTAACCTTAGTCATGGTCCTAACTTTAGTCATGTTATAACTTTAGTCATGGTTATAACTTTAGTCATGGTTCTAACTTTAGTCATGTTATAACCTTAGTCATGGTTATAACTTTAGTCATGGTTCTAACTTTAGTCATGTTGTAACTTTAGTCATGTTCTAACTTTAGTCATGGTCCTAACTTTAGTCATGTTCTAACTTTAGTCATGGTCCTAACTTTAGTCATGTTATAACTTTAGTCAAGGTTCTAACTTTAGTCATGTTATAACCTTATTCATGGTTGTAACTTTAGTCATGTTATAACTTTAGTCATGTTCTAACTTTAGTCATGGTTCTACCTTTAGTCATGTTATAACTTTAGTCATGGTTCTAACTTTAGTCATGTTATAACCTTAGTCATGGTTATAACTTTAGTCATGGTTATAACTTTAGTCATGTTATAACCTTAGTCATGGTTCTAACTTTAGTCATGTTGTAACTTTAGTCATGTTATAACTTTAGTCATGGTTATAACTTTAGTCATGGTTCTAACTTTAGTCATGTTATAACCTTAGTCATGGTTATAACTTTAGTCATGGTTATAACTTTAGTCATGTTCTAACTTTAGTCATGGTCCTAACTTTAGTCATGTTATAACTTTAGTCATGGTTATAACTTTAGTCATGGTTCTAACTTTAGTCATGTTATAACCTTAGTCATGGTTATAACTTTAGTCATGGTTCTAACTTTAGTCATGTTGTAACTTTAGTCATGTTCTAACTTTAGTCATGGTCCTAACTTTAGTCATGTTCTAACTTTAGTCATGGTCCTAACTTTAGTCATGTTATAACTTTAGTCATGGTTATAACTTTAGTCATGTTATAACTTTAGTCATGGTTCTAACTTTAGTCATGTTATAACTTTAGTCATGTTATAACTTTAGTCATGTTTGTAACTTTAGTCATGGTTGTAACTTTAGTCATGGTTGTAACTTTAGTCATGGTTCTAACCTTAGTCATGTTATAACTTTAGTCATGGTTCTAACTTTAGTCATGTTATAACTTTAGTCATGTTATAACTTTAGTCATGGTTCTAACTTTAGTCATGTTATAACTTTAGTCATGGTTCTAACCTTAGTCATGGTTCTAACTTTAGTCATGGTTCTAACCTTAGTCATGGTTATAACTTTAGTCATGGTTCTAACTTTAGTCATGGTTATAACTTTAGTCATGGTTCTAACCTTAGTCATGGTTATAACTTTAGTCATGTTATAACTTTAGTCATGGTTCTAACCTTAGTCATGGTTATAACTTTAGTCATGTTATAACTTTAGTCATGGTTATAACTTTAGTCATGTTATAACTTTAGTCATGGTTCTAACTTTAGTCATGTTATAACTTTAGTCATGTTATAACTTTAGTCATGTTTGTAACTTTAGTCATGGTTGTAACTTTAGTCATGGTTGTAACTTTAGTCATGGTTGTAACTTTAGTCATGGTTCTAACCTTAGTCATGGTTCTAACCTTAGTCATGGTTATAACTTTAGTCATGGTTATAACTTTAGTCATGTTATAACCTTAGTCATGGTTATAACTTTAGTCATGGTTCTAACTTTAGTCATGGTTCTAACTTTAGTCATGTTATAACCTTAGTCATGGTTCTAACTTTAGTCATGTTATAACTTTAGTCATGGTTATAACTTTAGTCATGTTATAACTTTAGTCATGGTTCTAACTTTAGTCATGTTATAACTTTAGTCATGTTATAACTTTAGTCATGTTTGTAACTTTAGTCATGTTTGTAACTTTAGTCATGTTTGTAACTTTAGTCATGTTCTAACTTTAGTCATGTTATAACTTTAGTCATGGTCATAACTTTAGTCATGTTATAACTTTAGTCATGGTCATAACTTTAGTCATGGTCATAACTTTAGTCATGGTCATAACTTTAGTCATGTTATAACTTTAGTCATGGTCATAACTTTAGTCATGTTCTAACTTTAGTCATGGTTCTAACTTTAGTCATGGTTCTAACCTTAGTCATGGTTCTAACTTTAGTCATGTTTCTAACTTTAGTCATGGTTCTAACTTTAGTCATGTTTCTAACTTTAGTCATGGTCATAACTTTAGTCATGTTCTAACTTTAGTCATGTTATAACCTTAGTCATGTTTCTAACTTTAGTCATGTTATAACTTTAGTCATGGTCATAACTTTAGTCATGGTTGTAACTTTAGTCATGGTTGTAACTTTAGTCATGGTTATAACTTTAGTCATGGTTATAACTTTAGTCATGTTATAACTTTAGTCATGGTCATAACTTTAGTCATGGTTGTAACTTTAGTCATGTTATAACTTTAGTCATGTTGTAACTTTAGTCATGGTTGTAACTTTAGTCATGTTATAACTTTAGTCATGGTTGTAACTTTAGTCATGTTTCTAACTTTAGTCATGGTCATAACTTTAGTCATGTTTCTAACTTTAGTCATGTTATAACTTTAGTCATGTTATAACTTTAGTCATGGTTGTAACTTTAGTCATGTTTCTAACTTTAGTCATGGTTGTAACTTTAGTCATGGTTATAACTTTAGTCATGGTTGTAACTTTAGTCATGTTATAACTTTAGTCATGGTTGTAACTTTAGTCATGTTTCTAACTTTAGTCATGTTATTACTTTAGTCATGTTATAACCTTAGTCATGTTCTAACTTTAGTCATGTTGTAACTTTAGTCATGTTATAACTTTAGTCATGTTATAACTTTAGTCATGGTTTTAACTTTAGTCATGTTATAACTTTAGTCATGTTGTAACTTTAGTCATGTTATAACTTTAGTCATGGTTTTAACTTTAGTCATGTTATAACTTTAGTCATGGTTATAACTTTAGTCATGTTATAACTTTAGTCATGTTATAACTTTAGTCATGGTTTTAACTTTAGTCATGTTATAACTTTAGTCATGGTTATAACTTTAGTCATGTTATAACTTTAGTCATGTTATAACTTTAGTCATGGTTTTAACTTTAGTCATGTTATTACTTTAGTCATGTTATAACTTTAGTCATGTTATAACTTTAGTCATGTTTCTAACCTTAGTCATGGTTATAACTTTAGTCATGTTATAACTTTAGTCATGTTATAACTTTAGTCATGGTTTTAACTTTAGTCATGGTTATAACTTTAGTCATGTCATAACTTTAGTCATGGTTAGAACAACAATTAATAACCCACAACTAACACTCTTTAACAGGTAAAACACCACGACTCAACAGTTAGCAACACTAATAATTGTACATTTATAAAATTACACCGCCGAACTGCATGCTGGGTACAGCTCGCCCACTATCACACCAAGAAACTCCGTCACAGGAAGAGTCAGGGTCAATTCCAATCTCCACCTTACGGACTCACGGACTTTGAGGCGCGCTCCCGCGAAGTCCGTGAGGGTTTAGTTCTGTCCCACTGTCACATCGTAGAGTGCTCGAGTCTCTGGCAGACATTTTGAGCCCTTTATGAACCCTTTAGTAAGTCAGCATTAGATGCTGACTTTGCCTAAGGGAATTACCCACAGTTCATAGCAATGTGACGTTAAACACGCAGTTCCCAATGGAAGCATGAAGACGTAAAAAAAAAAAGGTAACCAAAGAGACACGTGATAAAATACCTTTACACTACACATTATGGATTAAAGATGGAACATGAAAACACATGAAATCAGAGGAAAGCAAGCAGAAAATATATTTATAAATATTTTGTTTACATTCATCAAACATTTGGTTTTGACAAAAACAAGTAAATATATCATCTAAAATGACTTCTCATCTCGTGAGGAAGACGTTCAAATCAGTGAATAAAAAGTATAAAATAAATACACAATATGTTTTATGTAGTCACGTGATATGTTGCAGCAAAGTGCTGTCATTCATATTCACACCATCAAGCGCTCACAGCCTCTCACACTCAGACACTTAGCAGCTGACGTCAGTGAGTCCTGAGGGTTCAGGGTCTGAGGGTTTAGGGGGAGATTGAGATTGACCCACAGACTCTTCCGGTCTGTCTCTTCCTGTTTTTTTTCACGTACATTCCCCTGGGTCCTAAGTCCCTCCATGTTTAGCTTCCTAACACCCTCTATGTACCAACTACCAACAGCTGCTCACCACTAACAGCTGCTCAGTTGGCCGGTGGTCCTTTTCGGCGTCAATGAATGAAGGTTTTTACTCGGTAAGAGTTTGTAAGGCTTTCGACTAACTCCGACGTCAACCCGTTGCTAATGGGAGGTTGGGGTGGTGCACGGGTCAAACTAAACACGGGACTTTCACCCAGGAGACGGCTGTTTGAGTCCCGTGTGAAACGGGCGACTACACCTTGAATAAGGAAGGTAGCGCCGTAGTAGCACTTTAGTAGCACTTAGATGGCACTTACTGATAGCACTTTGTAGTTTAACTTTATTGAAATTGTACTTTCTTGATTCTTGTTGTTCTGAGTTTGTACTCATGCTGGAATGCACTTATTGTAAGTCGCTTTGGATAAAAGCGTCAGCTAAATGAAATGTCATGTAATGTAAAACCAAGTCAACGCTGACTTACTTTAACGTATGTTTGTTACGTAGCTTCTGGACTTTCCTAAAGGCAGTTATGTGACAAAAGTGCTTGTTTATAAACCCAAACCACAAACTATTTTTGTTGCGCAAGTGAACCCAAAAACTATGTAAACCTACACTGGAGGTGTATTTGGAAAAGAGACATGTATGCGGGTAACGAGTGGAAACTGTGCGTTTCCTGTGAATATTACGACGGCCCTGAGAACTGCCCTCACATTGCAGACATCTCTTCGGTCACGACGGCTAAACACTGCATCTGCTGTCAGCACCACCAAGTACATTCTAAACTTAGAGATAAAGTCTTACAAAAATACATTGTACTGCTTACAAAGTCAGGGCTGCTGCCTCTCCTTCCCAACGGGAGACTGTATGGTCGCTGTGAAATAGTTAGGCTGTAATACCGTGTCACTGCATTTAACAAAGCCGTCTGTACAGATGACGATGATCGTATATACGATATTACAGTATATATACGATATCACATATACGATAATATATATACGATATTATATATAAAATATTATATATACGATATCACATATACAATATTATATATACAATATCACATATACAATATCACATATACGTGATGATGAGCGTGTAGTCACTCCACACTGTTGCACTCCGCCAATCAAGATGGTGATGGCCACTTTGAAAGTATTCATGCCGGAGTTTCCTTGAGTTGTTGTTTGGTTGTTCTTTGCCTGAAGATCAGAGATTCAACACTTTGAACACACATACACACACACACACACACACACACACACACACACACACACACACACACACACACACACACACACACACACACACACACACACACACACACACACACAGCAGCGTCTCTGCTGGTGAAGGGGTGAGCTTCTCGTCATCAGAGAGGTCAAGGTGTTCATTGCTCAGTCTGTCCATCTCTCACAGACAGACTCTTGTTTATGAATGAATGATGAAGCTCAGACTTCGATGATGAGGAGCGTGAGGCCAGTGACTCGACACCCGGAGCTACATGACGTACTCACTCTGTCAGTCAGACCGGACTGTAGAGCAGATGTATTTACAGGCGACACTTCTCATGGCATCACATTGAGCTCATGATGTCACCGTCAGAGCATCTATAGCAACAGCCTGTGATTGGCTGAAGGCCAGGCTGAGCTGTGAAGAAGAAGGACACCGGCTCCATAGAAGTGTGTTCTGCTCTGGTTAGACATGTGGGTCACGGGTCAGGATCAGATCCCGGCTTATATTTATCAAGCCGGGATCCATTCCAATCCACAGAGTATACTACAACCCACCACCTCCTACAGACCCGCACGGCAGAGAAGAGGACAACTGTGGTTTCTTGTTTTAGGCAACGTGACATTTAACGCTTACTACTTATGCAGTAAGCGACCAATACGTATCTATGCACTGTATTCAACCACAAATATGTTGAATGTACAGATTATATTATACTTCTATACAACCAGAGGAGTCGCCCCCTGGTGGTCAGGAGAGAGAATGCAGCTTTAACACATGAAGCATAGACTTATATACAACCAGAGGAGTCACCCCCTGGTGGCCAGGAGAGAGAATGCAGCTTTAACACATGAAGCATAGACTTATATACAACCAGAGGAGTCGCCCCCTGATGGTCAGGAGAGAGAATGCAGCTTTAACACATGAAGCATATACTTCTATACAACCAGAGGAGTCGCCCCCTGGTGGTCAGGAGAGAGAATGCAGCTTTAACACATGAAGCATATACTTCTATACAACCAGAGGAGTTGCCCCCTGATGGTCAGGAGAGAGAATGCAGCTTTAACACATGAAGCATATACTTCTATACAACCAGAGGAGTCACCCCCTGGTGGTCAGGAGAGAGAATGCAGCTTTAACACATGAAGCATATACTTCTATACAACCAGAGGAGTTGCCCCCTGATGGTCAGGAGAGAGAATGCAGCTTTAACACATGAAGCATATACTTCTATACAACCAGAGGAGTCGCCCCCTGGTGGTCAGGAGAGAGAATGTAGCTTTAACACATGAAGCATAGACTTCTATACAACCAGAGGAGTCTCTCCCTGGTGGTCAGGAGAGAGAATGCAGCTTTAACACATGAAGCATAGACTTCTATACAACCAGAGGAGTCTCCCCCTGGTGGTCAGGAGAGAGAATGCAGCTTTAACACATGAAGCATAGACTTCTATACAACCAGAGGAGTCGCCCCCTGGTGGTCAGTAGAGACAATGCAGCTTTAACACATGAAGCATAGACTTCTATACAACCAGAGGAGTCGCCCCCTGGTGGTCAGGAGAGAGAATGCAGCTTTAACACATGAAGCATAGACTTCTATACAATCAGAGGAGTCTCCCCCTGGTGGTCAGGAGAGAGAAGGCAGGTTAAATGAGACTTGAATTATACTGCATTGTGTGAGAGTTTGGAAACACATGTTTTCTGTTTTCTGTTGTTAAACTCGGCCCCCATTGACTTAAATCCATCAAGACTTTTCTCCATGTTACATTCTTTTTTCAGCATGGATGCATGAGAGAAAAACAAAGTTTTCTTCAGGAATTTAAGAAATACAGGCATGATTCATTAAAAGGTAATTTTGAGCGTGACGTATTCCTTTCCTTTGGTAACTTATGTCCCCTTTTTGTTGTGGGAGGATGTCCAGCGGCTCTAATAAGACGGAACAACTTGAAATAAATAAAAGACAATGTGTCAGATGTTAACCATTGAAATTCAGTTGAGATATCGTTCATCACAATCAGGTGAATCCAGTTAGGAGGACATACCTGTATTCAACTACAAGCCCTGGTTGTGTGCATTAGCTTTATGAAGCTAAATCGATACATGTATTCAGAGCTACCAAATCAACACGTTTGCTCAGCTGCAAAAGAAACAACAACACAAGGTGTGTTGCTTTTGGCAAAAGCAACAGCACAAGGTCATCGTTCACTTCCCTCAAAGCTGTGAGCGCACAATGAGCTCATTGTCTCCAGGCTCCTAAAGGGTTGGACCGCTCTGGGTTGCAGGGAAAGAGTTGATAACTAGCATCTAGACGTGTTATGTCCATCCTGACTGATCTCCTACTCTGAGACACTTGATCAAAGCCCCGCAACACGCAGACGACCAGACGCTGGCCACTGCCGTCAGAGTTAAAACACTGAAGAACTACAGCTACACTTTGGGATTGCGCCTTGCTAACGTCTCTCTCTCTCCTGCTTCCTGCCGACGTCGGCGTTTCCAGCTGACGGAGAAGGTGAACCGGTTCTTCGAGATCAGGCGCTCATCAATAACCATTACACTGGATGAACAATGCAAATGGACTGCCTGGCACTCTGCAGGCCCGCTTCAGATCCTCCATTTGGCCTCCAATCAATGTTACCTCCCACCTCCGTCTCCACCCGCACCTCTGTTCAACTTATCCCCACTTCATTACTCTAAAAACACCTCGCTGTTAATACAGTGTGAAGGGACACACACACACACACACACACACACACACACAGTGATCACTGTGAATCAAGGACTCAAACCTTTAAGCTGTGTCCTTAGGTGTCATCTTGGAAAGTGAAGTTTCTTTTAAAAAGGGACATCACGCTCATTTCAGGTTCATACTTTTTAAATTGTGGCTTCCTACTAGAACATGTTTACATGATTTAATGTTAAAAACACATGAGTCTATTCTCACAGTTTGTGTGTTGTAAGCCCTCCAGATGGCCCACCATGTAAATGGACCTGTGTTTGCTTTTCTAGTCTTCGACCACTCAAAGTGCTTCGATGACATCATGTAGATACTGATGGGAGGAGCGACCCTGCTCCATCTCATGTTAAGTGTCTCGCCCAAGGACACATCGACGTGGACTAGCGGAGCCGGGGATCGAACTGCCGATCCTCCGATTGAAGGCTGACCCTGCTCTCCACGGAGTGTTTCACAAACTAAAGAAAAGGCTGCTCTGACGAAGCAACCTCCAATGTCCTGAGGCTCACTGATGAATTCCAATGCTGTACTTTGATGAACAAGAAAAACAACATTTCAGGAAGTAGCCACAGATTCTGCAGAAGACGGGCCCCTGGGAGCCCCGCTAAAAGATTCAGGAGCTAACGAGCAAACCTCTGCATTTCATGCTACAGTGTGACGGACTGTCTAACACTGAAGGCGGTTGTTTGAGTAGTTTTATGATAGGTCACACTTGTACAAGTGTGTGTGTGTGTGTGTGTGTGTGTGTGTGTGTGTGTGTGTGTGTGTGTGTGTGTGTGTGTGTGTGTGTGTGTGTGTGTGGAGGGTTATTTTAGGGCTCGGGTGGAGTCAGGATGTCTGGAGGTACCGACATCTACACCTCTGCCATCCTCGCGTTCCAGGACGGCGGCTGGACGTTGGACTCCAGCTGTTGGAGCGTGTTGGTGACGCGGCAGAGAGGCCCTGAACCATAACCATAACCATAACCCTCATGAGAGGCATCAGGTGACGGGGCAGAGAGGCCCTGAACCTGAACCTGAACCATAACCCTCATGAGAGGCATCAGGTGACGGGGCAGAGAGGCCCTGAACCATAACCATAACCCTCATGAGAGGCATCAGGTGACGGGGCAGAGAGGCCCTGAACCATAACCATAACCCTCATGAGAGGCATCAGGTGACGGGGCAGAGAGGCCCTGAACCTGAACCTGAACCATAACCCTCATGAGAGGCATCAGGTGACGGGGCAGAGAGGCCCTGAACCTGAACCTGAACCATAACCCTCATGAGAGGCATCAGGTGACGGGGCAGAGAGGCCCTGAACCTGAACCATAACCATAACCATAACCCTCATGAGAGGCATCAGGTGACGGGGCAGAGAGGCCCTGAACCTGAACCTGAACCATAACCCTCATGAGAGGCATCAGGTGACGGGGCAGAGAGGCCCTGAACCTGAACCTGAACCATAACCCTCATGAGAGGCATCAGGTGACGGGGCAGAGAGGCCCTGAACCTGAACCATAACCCTCATGAGAGGCATCAGGTGACGGGGCAGAGAGGCCCTGAACCTGAACCTGAACCATAACCCTCATGAGAGGCATCAGGTGACGGGGCAGAGAGGCCCTGAACCTGAACCATAACCCTCATGAGAGGCATCAGGTGACGGGGCAGAGAGGCCCTGAACCTGAACCTGAACCATAACCCTCATGAGAGGCATCAGGTGACGGGGCAGAGAGGCCCTGAACCATAACCATAACCCTCATGAGAGGCATCAGGTGTCGGGTGACACGACACAGAAACACGTACTAATATAGTGTCCGATCCGCCCGGCAACAAGCGGGCCGGCCTCTTGGGGGCGTTGGGTGTTAGGTAAACACTGGGTGTTAGGTTAGGGGGCACAGACCTGGGACCAACAAGCGGGCCCTTCACCTGCAACCATGTCCACAACAGACTGCTGTTCAGGTGGTTTTCAAGAAGAAACAAAGGACTCCAGTCGGCTGCTTCCAGCGTCTCAAAAGGTGAAGAGTTCACATGTTTCTGTTCCACAGGTCAACATCTTTCCATTAAACATTTCCAACGCAGGTATTCACATCACATTCAGACCAGACATATTAACACCGCTCAGAAAACTAAATGCAGACATTCCAATCAGTGTATCCTCGTGCAACACTTCTGTGATACCTCACGGGAAGCTACTCTCTCTGTGCGACCCCCTCGAACCCCGTCTTCACAAGATAACACCCGTCTTCACGGGACATGACTTGCTTCGGGTTAGGAGTAGATTGTGAAATACTTGGTTAGGTTTAGGAGTAGATTGTTAAATACTTGGTTAGGTTTAGGAGTAGATTGTTAAATACTTGGTTAGGTTTAGGAGTAGATTGTGAAATACTTGCTTAGGTTTAGGAGTAGATTGTGAAATACTTGGTTAGGTTTAGGAGTAGATTGTTAAATACTTGGTTAGGTTTAGGAGTAGATTGTGAAATACTTGGTTAGGGTTAGGAGTAGATTGTTAAATACTTGGTTAGGGTTAGGAGTAGATTGTTAAATACTTGGTTAGGGTTAGGAGTAGATTGTGAAATACTTGCTTAGGTTTAGGAGTAGATTGTTAAATACTTGGTTAGGTTTAGGAGTAGATTGTGAAATACTTGGTTAGGGTTAGGAGTAGATTGTTAAATACTTGCTTAGGTTTAGGAGTAGATTGTGAAATACTTGCTTAGGGTTAGGAGTAGATTGTTAAATACTTGGTTAGGTTTAGGAGTAGATTGTTAAATACTTGGTTAGGTTTAGGAGTAGATTGTTAAATACTTGGTTAGGTTTAGGAGTAGATTGTGAAATACTTGGTTAGGTTTGGCAACACAACGACCTAATGATGTTTTACTACATTGCGCAAGTTTTGTGACAAAAACATCAAAGTTGACGTCTGGTATCACACGGGGAACGAACAGCTATCTCCTGACAGATAGTCACCCACCCTGTGTGGTCTTAATACTACTGGAGAACATACCCTGAGACTGGGATATCTATAACCTACAAGCTAGGGATGCTGGAGGAGACTGCTCCGATAGACAGGGACGACCCAGGAAAGAAACAGAATAAGTAAGAACGACCAGTGAACCAGCTGATTCCACTCAGGAGTTGTCCCAGCCGTGCTCCTCAGAACCAGCTGGGTCAGAGCGCTTAGAAGGTTAGCGCTCCACGCTCAGAAAGAGGATCACCCACCTCTGAATGCAGGAAACAAACCACCGAGCTAGAAACACAAGAAACATCTCCAGATTATGGATTATTATGCTAATAATGTGAGTGAGCGTGGGCCACTAGAGGAGCCCCAGAGCCGAGGGCCACTAGAGGAGCCCCAGAGCCCTGGGACCTGGGTTACCATCTCCACAGACAACACCATGAGACATTGGCCCCGGAGGCTCCTCAAGTCTGCTACGACAACATTTACATCATATATACATTGAGCTGTTGTTCAAAACTACCTCTGTAAAAGCCGTTGACTCTAATGGGTCAAAGGAAATGAAACCAGCATGTAGAACCTTTACCTCATGTTCAGATGTCCGTTCTGAAAATGTGTCCAAGTTAGCACATATTTAATAAAATCTTTGGCATGTTCATAACATAACATTTCATAAAGAGTGTAATAATCATCTTTTTGGAGATATCTATTGGTTACATGTGTTCCCCTTAAGCAGGGATGGAGAATACACTGCATTGTAAATAAATGATAAATCCTGATTTGAATCATTTTACTTTGAGACCGTTGGCTCTAAAATAACTTTGAGATGTTGAGAAAAGGAGCCGCCGTCATATGATTACGATAATTAACATCACATTGAATAAAGAAGCTTCAACAGGATGTAGATGCTTTAAAGAAGACATGAGAGTCTCCTCCAGCTCCAGGGTTAAACCACGGTACTTCATGTCGCCTCATAAACACATTTATAGGAGTTATATAGTCTTCCCCCTCATGGCGGGATGGACCAGAACCAACACTGCCATGAGTTACACATCACTACAGCAGGGTCCTTTGAGCCGGAGAGAGAGACGCCCACCATCTGTGGCCCGACACGCGTTCCTCGCTGTAAACAAACACTGAAGCGTGAAGGAGGAGAGAGACCTGATGAGCTGAGGGCGAGAGACCGATCTGCCCGTCAGCTGACCGGAGTCTGACCGGTCATGGCAAGAGGAGGACGCGGTTGTGAGGAAGGCTCACTGCGGCCAACGCTCAACTACAAGATCAGTCCGGAGGCAACAGGAAGGAGTGTGTGGTCCATCACCAGAGTCTCTTTTCTAGAGAATACACAACCGTGCTCAGCGGCAGGACATGCTGGTAGGGATGTTGGCTTTGGGACGAGTTCTGTGGAGTTTTATGGGCGGACAAAGGACAAAAGAACGGATTTGGTCATTTTTTCCGGCGTCGGTTACTAGCGTTTGTGTTTAGATTGTTTTATTGTTCCTTCTGTAAACCTTGTAGCGATAGCTGCTTCTGGGGTGTGATGGTGAAGGCTGGTTTGAAAGACAGACTCTTCCCTCACAGCTGATGGTCTTTACATCCGTCTCTTCCCAGGCGATGACCCGCCAGGCGATTGGCTCTGTAATCTTATATGTTCTCTCTCAAAGTGTTCGGGAACAAATAGATCGACAGATACGGAACAAGAAGCCGAAGCGGGGCCTCCATTACACGGTTTGTCCACCAGAGAGCGCTGACAGGCGTAACCTCACACTGTAATGTACCGCTGTCTCCTGGGCAACACGCCCTATGACCCCGTGTCTGTAAGGCCTCCTAAAGGAACTTCTAATGCCTTACGATCTGCTTATAGCGATGTTTATTCATATTCTATTAATACAAAAGCTTGTTTTGAAAAGACTGCAATCATGTAATGAGCGGAAATTGGCGAGTGTCGCTAGAAAAAATGAGGAGTAACTCCGGTCCTCCTCACTCCTGGTGACCTGAGCCCGGCTGATCTCCTGCTGGTCCCGGGGGGCCGCTGAGGTCTGGCTGCAGCGGGCATGTCTGTGGACACCTCTCTGACGGGTCCTGGCTTTACCAACGCCTCCAGCAGCAGAACATACACAGAGCTGCTGACCTCTGAGCTTTCCTTCTCCACTCGCTCTGTCCAGTTGAACACAACTCCCCTGTGTCTCTCTCTCCTTCTCTCAGCAGCTTCTTCCTCCCTCTCTCTCTCTCTCTCTCTCTGCTGTTGTCCAGCTGTGTGACCATGTTTTAGTCTCCAGCTTGTTTCTATGGATGAGGGGTGTCCTGTTCAACCCCTCCTCTCATGAAGCCCCCACATGGCTCACTGTTGCCAGGGTCCATAAAGACTGAAGATAAATGAAGACTTGTGTTTCTGCACACCAGGAACACCTCTGGCTCCTGCTCTCCGCCTGCCCTCCATCTTAAAGTGTTGGCACCTTCAGAGCGTTCTGCTTTTCTTCAGCCACAAACACTGCAGTTACCTTTCACCACTTAAAGTTACCGCGGGGAACTTTTGACTGGTGAGGAAACGTTAACGCGTTTAGTGTTTTACTTTGAAGGTGGTTTACGTATGCGCGCGCTTCCACAGCCTCAGCGACCGGCTTGTTGCCAACAGACTGACGGGAAAGCAGGTCTTTTTATCCTCAGCGAGCACAGAGCGCTCACAGGAGCCTCTCGCTGCAGTGTCCACATCCAGAGTGAACATTAATCGCGCATGCGCAAAGTGGCTTGTCCCTCACAGGGACCCTTACTACTGAACATGACAAAAGAAGGAGTGGCTTGTCCCTCACAGGGACCCTTACTACTGAACATGACAAAAGAAGGAGGGGCTTGTCCCTCACAGGGACCCTTACTACTGAACATGACAAAAGAAGGAGTGGCTTGTCCCTCACAGGGACCCTTACTACTGAACATGACAAAAGAAGGAGTGGCTTGTCCCTCACAGGGGCCCTTACTACTGAACATGACAAAAGAAGGAGGGGCTTGTCCCTCACAGGGACCCTTACTACTGAACATGACAAAAGAAGGAGGGGCTTGTCCCTCACAGGGACCCTTACTACTGAACATGACAAAAGAAGGAGTGGCTTGTCCCTCACAGGGGCCCTTACTACTGAACATGACAAAAGAAGGAGGGGCTTGTCCCTCACAGGGACCCTTACTACTGAACATGACAAAAGAAGGAGTGGCTTGTCCCTCACAGGGACCCTTACTACTGAACATGACAAAAGAAGGAGTGGCTTGTCCCTCACAGGGGCCCTTACTACTGAACATGACAAAAGAAGGAGGGGCTTGTCCCTCACAGGGACCCTTACTACTGAACATGACAAAAGAAGGAGGGGCTTGTCCCTCACAGGGACCCTTACTACTGAACATGACAAAAGAAGGAGGGGCTTGTCCCTCACAGGGACCCTTACTACTGAACATGACAAAAGAAGGAGGGGCTTGTCCCTCACAGGGACCCTTACTACTGAACATGACAAAAGAAGGAGGGGCTTGTCCCTCACAGGGACCCTTACTACTGAACATGACAAAAGAAGGAGTGGCTTGTCCCTCACAGGGACCCTTACTACTGAACATGACAAAAGAAGGAGGGGCTTGTCCCTCACAGGGACCCTTACTACTGAACATGACAAAAGAAGGAGGGGCTTGTCCCTCACAGGGACCCTTACTACTGAACATGACAAAAGAAGGAGTGGCTTGTCCCTCACAGGGACCCTTACTACTGAACATGACAAAAGAAGGAGGGGCTTGTCCCTCACAGGGACCCTTACTACTGAACATGACAAAAGAAGGAGTGGCTTGTCCCTCACAGGGACCCTTACTACTGAACATGACAAAAGAAGGAGAGGCTTGTCCCTCACAGGGACCCTTACTACTGAACATGACAAAAGAAGGAGGGGCTTGTCCCTCACAGGGGCCCTTACTACTGAACATGACAAAAGAAGGAGGGGCTTGTCCCTCACAGGGACCCTTACTACTGAACATGACAAAAGAAGGAGTGGCTTGTCCCTCACAGGGACCCTTACTACTGAACATGACAAAAGAAGGAGGGGCTTGTCCCTCACAGGGACCCTTACTACTGAACATGACAAAAGAAGGAGGGGCTTGTCCCTCACAGGGACCCTTACTACTGAACATGACAAAAGAAGGAGGGGCTTGTCCCTCACAGGGACCCTTACTACTGAACATGACAAAAGAAGGAGTGGCTTGTTCCTCACAGGGACCCTTACTACTGAACATGACAAAAGAAGGAGTGGCTTGTCCCTCACAGGGACCCTTACTACTGAACATGACAAAAGAAGGAGGGGCTTGTCCCTCACAGGGACCCTTACTACTGAACATGACAAAAGAAGGAGGGGCTTGTCCCTCACAGGGACCCTTACTACTGAACATGACAAAAGAAGGAGGGGCTTGTCCCTCACAGGGACCCTTACTACTGAACATGACAAAAGAAGGAGGGGCTTGTCCCTCACAGGGACCCTTACTACTGAACATGACAAAAGAAGGAGTGGCTTGTCCCTCACAGGGGCCCTTACTACTGAACATGACAAAAGAAGGAGGGGCTTGTCCCTCACAGGGACCCTTACTACTGAACATGACAAAAGAAGGAGGGGCTTGTCCCTCACAGGGACCCTTACTACTGAACATGACAAAAGAAGGAGTGTCTTGTCCCTCACAGGGACCCTTACTACTGAACATGACAAAAGAAGGAGGGGCTTGTCCCTCACAGGGACCCTTACTACTGAACATGACAAAAGAAGGAGGGGCTTGTCCCTCACAGGGACCCTTACTACTGAACATGACAAAAGAAGGAGGGGCTTGTCCCTCACAGGGACCCTTACTACTGAACATGACAAAAGAAGGAGGGGCTTGTCCCTCACAGGGACCCTTACTACTGAACATGACAAAAGAAGGAGGGGCTTGTCCCTCACAGGGACCCTTACTACTGAACATGACAAAAGGAGGGGCTTGTCCCTCACAGGGACCCTTACTACAGAACATGACAAAAGAAGGAGGGGCTTGTCCCTCACAGGGACCCTTACTACTGAACATGACAAAAGAAGGAGGGGCTTGTCCCTCACAGGGACCCTTACTACTGAACATGACAAAAGAAGGAGTGGCTTGTCCCTCACAGGGACCCTTACTACTGAACATGACAAAAGAAGGAGGGGCTTGTCCCTCACAGGGACCCTTACTACTGAACATGACAAAAGAAGGAGGGGCTTGTCGCACACAGGGACCCTTACTACTGAACATGACAAAAGAAGGAGTGGCTTGTCCCTCACAGGGACCCTTACTACTGAACATGACAAAAGAAGGAGGGGCTTGTCCCTCACAGGGACCCTTACTACTGAACATGACAAAAGAAGGAGGGGCTTGTCCCTCACAGGGACCCTTACTACTGAACATGACAAAAGAAGGAGTGGCTTGTCCCTCACAGGGACCCTTACTACTGAACATGACAAAAGAAGGAGGGGCTTGTCCCTCACAGGGACCCTTACTACTGAACATGACAAAAGAAGGAGGGGCTTGTCCCTCACAGGGACCCTTACTACTGAACATGACAAAAGAAGGAGTGGCTTGTCCCTCACAGGGACCCTTACTACTGAACATGACAAAAGAAGGAGTGGCTTGTCCCTCACAGGGACCCTTACTACTGAACATGACAAAAGAAGGAGGGGCTTGTCCCTCACAGGGACCCTTACTACTGAACATGACAAAAGAAGGAGGGGCTTGTCCCTCACAGGGACCATTACTACTGAACAGACTGTTTATGTTGTTCCTGATAAAAGACAAATGTTTCTTCTTCAGCATGATATTAAGCTGTTTTACATTAGAATAAAATAGTCTATAACATCTGAAAATAAATACAATATTTAATTGAATGACCAGTGATATAGAACCATTAAAAAAATAAAATACATCTTTTTCTTCTTCCCTAGCATATATTTTAGATGTATATACTGTTAACATGCTGTTGCTCCAGAGTGTTATATTGTTCTGATAACATTACTTTAAAATAAAAGCTGCAATACACTAGTTTTTACTTCATTATTGAATTTGGCGCATAATGCGATTAATCGTGATTAATTTCGATTAATCGCAGAAGAATAATGCGATTAATCAGTTACATTTGTTCAACTTTGCCCAGCCCTAATAAAAACAAAAACAGGTTTCTCTGCTTTGTTGACTGTAAATTAAGGAAATGTTGGACTGCTGGTCAGACCAAAAATACATTCAAAATTAATAAAATCACTATTATCTGACTAGACAACCGATCAATCTGTTTGAAAGAATCAATCAATAACGGAATTAAGGGTCAGACCAGGACATGGACCGGGTCAGACCACCAGGACATGGACCGGGTCAGACCACCAGGACATGGACCGGTCAGACCAGGACATGGACCGGGTCAGACCACCAGGACATGGACCGGGTCAGACCACCAGGACATGGACCGGTCAGACCACCAGGACATGGACCGGTCAGACCAGGACATGGACCGGTCAGACCACCAGGACATGGACCGGTCAGACCACCAGGACATGGACCGGGTCAGACCACCAGGACATGGACCGGTCAGACCACCAGGACATAGACCGGTCAGACCAGGACATGGACCGGTCAGACCACCAGGACATGGACCGGGTCAGACCACCAGGACATGGACCGGTCAGACCACCAGGACATGGACCGGGTCAGACCACCAGGACATGGACCGGTCAGACCACCAGGACATAGACCGGTCAGACCAG
>JBAMJR010000092.1:462500-475000 GCA_038501785.1 Myoxocephalus aenaeus
ATGATAACACAGCTCATCATAGAGTTATATTATAATATGATAACACAGCTCATCATGGAGTTATATTATAACATGATAACACAGCTCATCATAGAGTTATATTATAATATGATAACACAGCTCATCATAGAGTTATATTATAATATGATAACACAGCTCATCATAGAGTTATATTATAACATGATAACACAGCTCATCATAGAGTTATATTATAATATGATAACACAGCTCATCATAGAGTTATATTATAACATGATAACACAGCTCATCATAGAGTTATATTATAATATGATAACACAGCTCATCATAGAGTTATATTATAATATGATAACACAGCTCATCATAGAGTTATATTATAACATGATAACACAGCTCATCATAGAGTTATATTATAATATGATAACACAGCTCATCATAGAGTTATATTATAATATGATAACACAGCTCATCATAGAGTTATATTATAACATGATAACACAGCTCATCATGCTAGGACAGGAGTTATATTCTCATGTGCTGAATGTCTTTGTGGAGCAGAACATCTAAAAAGGCGTTTCACGAACACAAGATGACGTGATCTTGTGTTTGGGTGGATTTGATTAAACCATGAATGTGTGCAGCGTGTGGATCTCTACCAACACCCTCTGAGGAATGAAGCTGACTAGAACCTCATAGGGTTCTTTGTCTTGTCCCCATGAGAACCGGCTCCTGGTAGGACCTTGGTCAGAGCGTTCTACCTGAAACTTACAACAAGTTCATTAGCTAGAACCATCTGTGAAATGTTCCACGCAGAACCACCTATGAGAGGTTCTGCAGACAACCCTTTTATGGTGCAATGCTTCTACCCAGAATGCACTCTGGAGGTTCTGTCGAGAACCTTTCCACCTTCAAAGGGTGATAACAAGAACCCACTCTGGGGGTTTTGACCGAGAACGCCTTCATACTCCAAGGGTTTCATCTAGAACAGAACCAGGGGATTTGATTGAGAACCCTCTCCTATTCCAAGTGTTCCATCTAGAACCCACCCAGAGGGTTCTAATGAGAACCCTTTCCTATTCCAAGGGTTCCATCTAGAACCTGCCCCGGGTTCTTTATGAGGCTCCTAGACGCGGGCTGAAGTGGTGCAGCACAACCTACCACAGTCTTGGGGTGTGAGCTGGGAGGATCTATTTCATTATGCTTTCAACAATTCTTGAAGACGTTTTTCATGCAAAAAGGGTTCTTTAGATGAAAAAGGTTCTTGATAGAACCCCTGGTTTTACAAGGAACCATTGAAACCCCCTCCCCCCTAACACCATTCCTGAGGGTCTACCCAGAAGCATTTGCTGCTGGGTAGACCCTCAGAGGAACCCTTTAGGAACCCGTAGGTGAAACCTGAAGCGAGCAGCCCTACCTGTGTCCTGTGAGTTGAGCACCTCGAGGGCGTGCATCATGGCGCTGGCGAACACGTTGGCGTCCTCCTTGCTGCCGAAGTTGAGGCCGTAGACCTGCCGGGCGTCGCGCCACTGGTGGAAGGTCTGCGTGGCCTGGTTGTACTTCAGCCCCTTGGGGATGGCACAGTTGATCACCACCTGGAGATCCACGAGGGGGAAAGGGAAAGAGGACACGTCCTTTATGATCCCACAGTGGTGAATCTATTCTCTGCGTTCTACCAGACGTACTAACTAAGGAGCAGTGTGCAGTCACAGGGACGAGCCGTGTGGAAATGTGACGCCGGGTTTCAAGGCCCACCCTTGAGATCTGTGGCTCAGTTGCACAAACACACACATAAAAGTCAACATATTGTTGGTCTCCATCTCTCAGTCATGACGCTACCTCGGTCCGCCATGCTGCCGAGCTCAGGGAATAAAAAGATGAACTAATTCATTATTGTCGCTCTAAAAAGCTCGTTAAAACACAGTGACAGCACTGGGGACCCTGCGGCCGTCACGTGGAGAAAAGGTCACGTCTGCCTGTGCGGGAAGTCGCTTCAGGCTTTCAGTGGGAAGCATCCTGGACACCTCAAGCTTTCTGAGTTACTGACACACACACACACAATGTGAAGAGCATACTGAACCGAAGGATCTTAATCTGCATCATCATCAGTGCATTTATTCTTTGAGGCGATCATGTGAAAACTCTTCTCATCCGATACAGCTGGAACATTGTGTAATGTGGTTTAATCCCATAACCGCTGTGTCATCTCACGTCCAGACTAATGAGGGACTGAATCCGACACGTTCTCCTCAGGGAACCAACGCTTATTGTGGAGAGTTGAGGTCTTCAGAAACGGAGACATTAAACTGTACCGAGACCAGCCGGGAAAAAGTTATATTTTCTCCTATTGCTTTAGCCAATAAGCAGCTCTTCCAGCACTAAAGCCTGAAACCAGTCTGGTACTTTATGGACTAACAGCGGGCGACGATGCCGTCAAAATAGATTACAGGCCCGGCGTGAGAAGGAAGTGAGACGTGTAACTCCAGCTGCTTATTGTAGGAGGAGAATAAAAGCAAACGCACAAGCTGAAGAGTCACGAAGCGCAGAGCGGGAACCGCCGACCCCATCCTGGATTTAAATGTCCAAAAGGCAATTATTTGACTTCGACCGGTGTTTGTGGGTTTTGTTCGTTGTGCGTCACGACTTCAGGATAACGACAACATTCCAGTGGTGCGAGTAACGAGAAGTATTATTGAGTCATATCCCTGTTGTCTGATCGGCTCCCGTTTCGGTTCCACTTTGAGTCTTTATTCATTACGAATGTAAATAGCAACAACAGTGATGTCATTGTTTTCACCATAGACCACCATAGTGTTTAGTGGACGTAGTCTCCGTGACGCCACACATGGTCGTCGCCATTTTGGCTTTTTGCAACCAGTGAACGGAAGTGACCATATTAGGAATGTGGAGGGGTGACGTAGAAACACCGTATACGTCTCTGGTAGCAGCAGCGACCTGTCAATCACATAAAAGGATTCTACTCAGCGAAACTCAGCTCTTCCTGCACAGATCTTTCACATTAAAGGTTTTCCGGCAGCACAGTCTCACCTTCTACTGTGCCCATAATGACCCATTTATCCTTCAGCCAAACTACTCGTCTCGCTACAGCGCCTTCAGTTTGCCTCAGCGGTCTCACATTGGTCCATGCTATTGGCTCACCCATAAGTCACGACAGAGATCAGCTCTCCAAGGTGTGTGGGTTTCTGTCACACGATCGTCTCAGGCTGGATTCATGTTTAAATTGGCTAAACAAAGGGTGAATGCTAATTTGGCTCATTGGCGAACAAAGCAACAAGAACCGGTGAATGCTAACGGTAAAGCTGACTAGCGCCACCACCTGACAATAACAGGAAATAGTATCTGGAGAGCTGGCAAACATTCGCCCGACATGTGTTCTCTCTTTTCATAGTTTCCTTGACATCGACAGGAAGTGTTGAGTTTCATTGACAGTAGCTTAATGTATGTGTATATATATATATAAAGAGTGGTGAAAAACACACTGCATCTCTGTCTCCGGGGGAAGTTGCACACATTCTTTCCGTTATAGATGACCTGATGCTGCAGCGCTGGAGGAGCGGGACGTGTCCTCCAGCGGCCAGCCAGACACACACACACACACACACACACACACCCCAGTCCTGCATGGGGTGCTCCTGTAGAGATCGAGGACTATGCCTGCGGTCGAGCCGTGACTTGGCTCTGCCGCTGTAAAGGACTCCATGCAGGTCTAACTCACCTGGTGGTCTTGGATCTTGCTAAAGGACTCCATGCAGGTCTAACTCACCTGATGGTCTTGGATCTTGCTAAAGGACTCCATGCAGGTCTAACTCACCTGGTGGTCTTGGATCTTGCTAAAGGACTCCATGCAGGTCTAACTCACCTGATGGTCTTGGATCTTGCTAAAGGACTCCATGCAGGTCTAACTCACCTGATGGTCTTGGATCTTGCTAAAGGACTCCATGCAGGTCTAACTCACCTGGTGGTCTTGGATCTTGCTAAAGGACTCCATGCAGGTCTAACTCACCTGATGGTCTTGGATCTTGCTAAAGGACTCCATGCAGGTCTAACTCACCTGGTGGTCTTGGATCTTGCTAAAGGACTCCATGCAGGTCTAACTCACCTGGTGGTCTTGGATCTTGCTAAAGGACTCCATGCAGGTCTAACTCACCTGGTGGTCTTGGATCTTGCTAAAGGACTCCATGCAGGTCTAACTCACCTGGTGGTCTTGGATCTTGCTAAAGGACTCCATGCAGGTCTAACTCACCTGGTGGTCTTGGATCTTGCGTCCCACCACGCGGAAGGCGTTGTTGCCCGTGTGGTGGTAGATGTGGACTCTGCTGAAGCCCGTGGAA
Source organism: Myoxocephalus aenaeus (assembly GCA_038501785.1). Classification (NCBI taxonomy): domain Eukaryota; kingdom Metazoa; phylum Chordata; class Actinopteri; order Perciformes; family Cottidae; genus Myoxocephalus; species Myoxocephalus aenaeus. Next base: position 466,829 of record JBAMJR010000092.1, read on the forward strand.
CCACCGGCCGGGACCCACTTCTTGTTGGCGTCGTCGTACACCATGACGGCGGCTCGCGCCTGGCAGATACTCTGTTCACTGCAGGAACACAGAGACGGGAGACGATCACACAACCTGACGTGAGGGTCCAACATGCACAGAGCTGATCACCCCCCTCTCCCAGCGGGAGCTTGTTAACCTTTTGAGCACCACATCTTGGTCCCCGTGTTCCAGTAGTCGTATGAGTTCTAATACTTGCGTCATTTTTGTCAGAATTTATTTGTGAAAAAAATTATATTGAAAAAAATATCACTTTTATACCATATTTTGATCATAACTATGAACATCCAGCATGATACGAGCCAGATTCCCCAAAAATGCCTCCTTGAGCGGTCCCCGAGTTTTTCAAACTGTATGGTTCAGGGCCTTAACAACAGCCCACACACTAATAACACACCTTTATGGAAAGATTAGGACCTAAAGAATCGGAATCAGAATAAAACAAAGCATTGGGGTGTTACGAAGGAGTTTCAGTCAAAAAACTGTGTAAAAAATGGAAACATTTATAATTGTATGGCAAAACATTGGCCGATTTGGGCATGCTGGGTACCGAAATAATCAGCAGCTTCCAGGTGTGCTCTATGACGAGGAACAGGAAGCCCCCAGGAATTGGAAACGTGAGCCAGAGGCAAAAAAAAGAAGCTCTGTCCGTTTTGTGATTTTTCAGGTACTAATAGGGGGTCTAGAATGATTGTATTGCTTTTGTAGACTCACACAAGCCCTCAGGGTTACGGAGATGTGTTTGTTAGTGAAATCCGACTTTGTAAGGGGTACTTATTGAGGGTTTAGTGAAACCTTACGGTCTGCCGTAGAAGTTGACGGAGCTGACGGAGTTTACGTAAGTACATGAACTTAAGGTTACTTTAATAATTTTTTTAATAAAGAGCCCAGTACATTGTGATGAATCCACATCCGTCCGCATTCCTTTAGTGACAGTAACAACTTCGAGACGAGAGTCAGCAGCACCTCGCAGACTCTCCTTTTAGCTGTTTTATTCCGTCTGCAGACTATCACTAGCACACAAGCACAAGGAGGGAGGTCATATGAGATCTCTCTCACATTTCAGCCCTGGAGCACAACACTAATGAAATCTGCTTCATGGGTGGCTGCCTGCATTTCATAAACATCAGTAAAAAACAGAAACAGACACAATGTTAAATGAATTCTGAGGGAGCCGGACACGCGTGCCTTGTGTTTTAAAGGGCCAGCTGTGTAGGAGTTGGCGGCTACTAGCGGTAGTGAGGATGCAGACTCAAAGAGACAAAGATGCACAAAGCAACAACTCAAAGAGACAACGATGCACAAAGCAACAACTCAAAGAGACAAAGATGCACAAAGCAACAACTCAAAGAGACAAAGATGCACAAAGCAACAACTCAAAGAGACAAAGATGCACAAAGCAACAACTCAAAGAGACAACGAGGCACAAAGCAACAACTCAAAGAGACAACGAGGCACAAAGCAACAACTCAAAGAGACAAAGATGCACAAAGCAACAACTCAAAGAGACAACGAGGCACAAAGCAACAACTCAAAGAGACAACGAGGCACAAAGCAACAACTCAAAGAGACAACGATGCACAAAGCAACAACTCAAAGAGACAAAGATGCACAAAGCAACAACTCAAAGAGACAACGATGCACAAAGCAACAACTCAAAGAGACAACGATGCACAAAGCAACAACTCAAAGAGACAAAGATGCACAAAGCAACAACTCAAAGAGACAAAGATGCACAAAGCAACAACTCAAAGAGACAAAGATGCACAAAGCAACAACTCAAAGAGACAACGAGGCACAAAGCAACAACTCAAAGAGACAAAGATGCACAAAGCAACAACTCAAAGAGACAACGATGCACAAAGCAACAACTCAAAGAGACAAAGATGCACAAAGCAACAACTCAAAGAGACAAAGATGCACAAAGCAACAACTCAAAGAGACAAAGGCAGACACAATCTTAAATGAGTTCTGAGGGCCTTGTGTTTTAAAGGCCAGCTGTGTAGGATTTGGCGGCTACTAGTGGAAGTGAGGATGCAGATCGCAGTCGACTGAGACTTTTCAAGTCAGGCACGTAAGAGCCGGCCAGAAAAAGCAATGTGGAGAAAACACAATATCGCACCTATCTTTGACCAATTACCCTCGATATCGATATTGCAATAATATTGCTGGCGTGACCATTGGTGCTTTCACACAATAACATTGTTGATGGATGATCCTCGGTAGTGTGGACATGATGAGCTAAGTAGGGAAAAGGCAAATAAAAGAACGGCTCGTCAGTCAGAAAATGAAATCACTTTCCTGCAATGCAGCCTTGACATACCAGGAAAAGACAACACTTATGCCAAATTATGATATCCAAAATCTACGCTGACATCTAGTTTCGTATCATGTGGCTCAGCCCTCGCTAAGGGACTCACACAAGACCGATTCAAAAAGGAAAGGCCAGAATTGAACAGAAGATACCTAAATATCTGGAGTTTTATTCCTAAAATAATGATCCTACATTTCCCATTTTGCCTCAAACATTATATCGTAAGACCATCAGTGTCCGGTAAATGCCAAAGGTACATCATAAGGGTCATTTTCTCAGAAAAAACTCCTACAGAGACACAAAGACAATGTAGAACTTAAGTCTTTTTCATACAAGCTAAAGTGTAAATCAACCTTTTTATGTTTACGAGTGCCCCTTTAATGACCCATCACATGATTGTAGAGAAAGAGAGTGAGAGAGGCAGCGAGTGAAACAATGGAGTAGCAGACGAGCCCAGACTGGGGAGAGGATGAGAGGAGGACACGACATGTTGTGTTTTAGTGGTTTTAAAGTATCCGTTTCAAGGTTGGAAATGCGTGAAAAAGTCCTGTTGACCCTCCTCTTCTGCTCGGCAGCTCTTCCACTGAACACGTCAGCTGTTCTCTCCACTGAGACAGCACCGCTTGCCTGCTATCGGCGCGTCTGCACAGTGCAAGTGCCACTTGCCCGTTTATACTTTACACTGCGGTTCCCTGGCTTTCTCCCAAAAAAGGCTTTTCTTTAGTTCCGGCCTCACTGATGGCGACATACAGCTCGGACATATGGTGCATTTCTGTCAGACCAGAAGTTAGCGGCGGTGACCACCGCGTGGGCGCAGTGCAGAGCGGCGGGCGATTGGCTCGCAATGAGGGGCCCGCTAACTGGAGCTAGCATGAGCTAGCATGCTACACACAAATGTAGCCCCTTTAATACGACGGACTAAATCCACCGACATCACGGTTTCAGCTTTTATTCAAGCTTTATTCGAGCTTCGTGGATTTAGCAGAGCGACCCCCGTTCAGATACCCGGTGACCGAGTGCAGTGATGGAAACACGTTACCTCGCGTTGAAAGCTCCCTAATGGAGCAGAGGGACGCAGACAAGACGTGAACAATATCTGCAGATCTGAGAATAGGAACGGAGAATGGGATATGAGATGAGAATATTTCCGTCCCGTTCATTAATGTTAATGAGGCTTCCGAGTTCAGAGCGGCGCCGACTTCAAAGAGGAACAGAGGGAAGAGATAAACAGTATCAGGAGGCTGAAGCAGGAAGACGTTGACACTGGAGAGATAAACAGTATCAGGAGGCTGAAGCAGGAAGACGTTGACACTGGAGAGATAAACAGTATCAGGAGGCTGAAGCAGGAAGACGTTGACGCTGGAGAGATAAACAGTATCAGGAGGCTGAAGCAGGAAGACGTTGACACTGGAGAGATAAACAGTATCAGGAGGCTGAAGCAGGAAGACGTTGACACTGGAGAGATAAACAGTATCAGGAGGGTAAAGCAGGAAGACGTTGACGCTGGAGAGATAAACAGTATCAGGAGGCTGAAGCAGGAAGACGTTGACACTGGAGAGATAAACAGTATCAGGAGGGTAAAGCAGGAAGACGTTGACACTGGAGAGATAAACAGTATCAGGAGGCTGAAGCAGGAAGACGTTGACGCTGGAGAGATAAACAGTATCAGGAGGCTGAAGCAGGAAGACGTTGACGCTGGAGAGATAAACAGTATCAGGAGGCTGAAGCAGGAAGACGTTGACACTGGAGAGATAAACAGTATCAGGAGGCTGAAGCAGGAAGACGTTGACGCTGGAGAGATAAACAGTATCAGGAGGGTAAAGCAGGAAGACGTTGACGCTGGAGAGATAAACAGTATCAGGAGGGTAAAGCAGGAAGACGTTGACGCTGGAGAGATAAACAGTATCAGGAGGGTAAAGCAGGAAGACGTTGACGCTGGAGAGATAAACAGTATCAGGAGGCTGAAGCAGGAAGACGTTGACACTGGAGAGATAAACAGTATCAGGAGGGTAAAGCAGGAAGACGTTGACACTGGAGAGATAAACAGTATCAGGAGGCTGAAGCAGGAAGACGTTGACACTGGAGAGATAAACAGTATCAGGAGGCTGAAGCAGGAAGACGTTGACACTGGAGAGATAAACAGTATCAGGAGGCTGAAGCAGGAAGACGTTGACGCTGGAGAGATAAACAGTATCAGGAGGCTGAAGCAGGAAGACGTTGACACTGGAGAGATAAACAGTATCAGGAGGCTGAAGCAGGAAGACGTTGACACTGGAGAGATAAACAGTATCAGGAGGCTGAAGCAGGAAGACGTTGACACTGGAGAGATAAACAGTATCAGGAGGGTAAAGCAGGAAGACGTTGACGCTGGAGAGATAAACAGTATCAGGAGGGTAAAGCAGGAAGACGTTGACGCTGGAGAGATAAACAGTATCAGGAGGCTGAAGCAGGAAGACGTTGACACTGGAGAGATAAACAGTATCAGGAGGGTAAAGCAGGAAGACGTTGACACTGGAGAGATAAACAGTATCAGGAGGCTGAAGCAGGAAGACGTTGACGCTGGAGAGATAAACAGTATCAGGAGGCTGAAGCAGGAAGACGTTGACGCTGCATGTCAGATGACGCTCGGCTCTTTGGATTCAGACGATGTGTTTTCGGTCCTGTGGTGCCCCGAGATGAACAACAGAGAATCCTACATTACGCTCCCTCATTGTACCGACTCAAACTGTGATAGGTCCTCTGCTGACGGGGCCACGCTTACATAAAAACGTCTAAAAATAGAAACAAAGCAAACGGGGTGGCTGAATGTCACCATGTTTCTGATGATCCCCAATGGGGGTTTGGCTGAGCGCCTGTGTGTGTGTGTGTGTGTGTGTGTGTGTGTGTGTGTGTGTGTGTGTGTGTGTGTGTGTGTGTGTGTGTGTGTGGACAACCAGTGTGTTAGATCAGTGCCGAGGATTTGAAGCACATTTTGCATCATAATCTGCATTATAATATACTGGGACCGTCACGAGATGCAACGAGATGTCACGAGATGCCACGAGATGCAACTAGATGGCACGAGATGCCACGAGGTGTCACGAGGTGCCACGAGATGCAACTAGATGGCACGAGATGTCAGGAGATGTCAGGAGATGCCACGAGATGTCACAAGATGTAACGAGATGACACAAGGTGTCACAAGGTGCCACGAGATGCAACGAGATGCCACGAGGTGTCACGAGATGCCACGAGATGTCACAAGATGTAATGAGGTGCCACGAGATGTCACGAGATGACACAAGGTGCAACTAGATGCCACGAGATATCACGAGGTGTCACGAGATATCACGAGATGCAACGAGGTGCAACGAGGTGTCACGAGGTGTCACAAGGTGTCACGAGATGCCACGAGGTGTCACGAGGTGTCACAAGGTGTCACGAGATGCCACGAGGTGTCACGAGGTGTCACGAGGTATCACGAGATGCAACGAGATGCAACGAGGTGTCACGAGATGTCACGAGGTGTCACGAGATGTCAAGAGCTGCAACGAGGTGTCACGAGATGCCACGAGATGTCACGAGATACCACTAGGTGTCACGAGATGTCACGATATGTCACGAGGTGTCACGAGATGCAACGAGATGCAACGAGATGCCACGAGATGCCACGAGATGTCACGATATGTCAGGAGATGCCACGAGGTGCCACGAGGTGTCAGGAGATGCCACGAGATGCCACTAGATGCAACAAGGTGTCACGAGATGTCACGAGATGTCACAAGATGCAACGAGGTGTCACGAGATGCAACGAGGTGTCACAAGATGTAATGAGGTGCCACGAGATGTCACGAGATGACACAAGGTGCAACTAGATGCCACGAGATATCACGAGGTGTCACGAGATATCACGAGATGCAACGAGGTGCCACGAGGTGTCACGAGGTGTCACAAGGTGTCACGAGGTGTCACGAGATGCCACGAGGTGTCACGAGGTGTCACGAGATGTCACGAGATGCAACGAGATGCAACGAGGTGTCACGAGATGTCACGAGGTGTCACGAGGTGTCACGAGATATCACGAGATGCAACGAGGTGTCACGAGATGTCACGAGATGTCACGAGATGCCACTAGATGCCACGAGATGCCACGAGATGTCACGATATGTCAGGAGATGCCACGAGGTGCCACGAGGTGTCAGGAGATGTCACGAGATGTCACGAGATGCCACTAGATGCAACGAGATGCCACGAGATGTCACGATATGTCAGGAGATGCCACGAGGTGCAACGAGGTGTCACGAGATGTCACGAGATGTCACGAGATGCAACGAGGTGTCACGAGATGCAACGAGGTGTCACAAGATGTCATGAGGTGTCACGAGATGCCACGAGGTGTCACGAGGTGTCACGAGATATCACGAGATGCAACGAGATGCAACGAGGTGTCACGAGATGCAACGAGGTGTCACAAGATGTAATGAGGTGCCACGAGATGTCACGAGATGACACAAGGTGCAACTAGATGCCACGAGATATCACGAGGTGTCACGAGATATCACGAGATGCAACGAGGTGCAACGAGGTGTCACGAGGTGTCACAAGGTGTCACGAGATGCCACGAGATGCCACGAGGTGTCACGAGGTGTCACGAGGTGTCACGAGATGCCACGAGGTGTCACGAGGTGTCACGAGATATCACGAGATGCAACGAGATGCAACGAGGTGTCACGAGATGTCACGAGGTGTCACGAGGTGTCACGAGATATCACGAGATGCAACGAGATGCAACGAGGTGTCACGAGATATCACGAGATGCAACGAGGTGTCACGAGATGTCATGAGGTGTCACGAGATGCCACGAGGTGTCACGAGGTGTCACGAGATATCACGAGATGCAACGAGATGCAACGAGGTGTCACGAGATGTCACGAGGTGTCACAAGGTGTCACGAGGTATCACGAGATGCAACGAGATGCAACGAGGTGTCACGAGATGTCACGAGGTGTCACGAGATGTCAAGAGCTGCAACGAGGTGTCACGAGATGCCACGAGATGTCACGAGATACCACTAGGTGTCACGAGATGTCACGATATGTCACGAGGTGTCACGAGATGCAACGAGATGCCACGAGGTGTCACGAGATGTCACGAGATGCCACGATATGTCAGGAGATGCCACGAGGTGCCACGAGATGTCACGAGATGCCACTAGATGCCACGAGATGCCACGAGATGTCACGATATGTCAGGAGATGCCACGAGGTGCCACGAGGTGTCAGGAGATGTCACGAGATGTCACGAGATGCCACTAGATGCAACGAGATGCCACGAGATGTCACGATATGTCAGGAGATGCCACGAGGTGCCACGAGGTGTCAGGAGATGCCACTAGATGCAACAAGGTGTCACGAGATGTCACGAGATGCCACGAGGTGTCACGAGGTGTCACGAGATATCACGAGATGCAACGAGATGCAACGAGGTGTCACGAGATGTCACGAGGTGTCACAAGGTGTCACGAGGTATCACGAGATGCAACGAGATGCAACGAGGTGTCACGAGATGTCACGAGGTGTCACGAGATGTCAAGAGCTGCAACGAGGTGTCACGAGATGCCACGAGATGTCACGAGATACCACTAGGTGTCACGAGATGTCACGATATGTCACGAGGTGTCACGAGATGCAACGAGATGCCACGAGGTGTCACGAGATGTCACGAGATGCCACGATATGTCAGGAGATGCCACGAGGTGCCACGAGATGTCACGAGATGCCACTAGATGCCACGAGATGCCACGAGATGTCACGATATGTCAGGAGATGCCACGAGGTGCC
>JBAMJR010000092.1:480000-537500 GCA_038501785.1 Myoxocephalus aenaeus
CGTGGATCTGTGAGACTGTAGAGTCATAGCGTTCAGTAGCTAACGTGGATCTGTGAGACTGTAGAGTCATAGCGTTCAGTAGCTAACGTGGATCTGTGAGACTGTAGAGTCATAGCGTTCAGTAGCTAACGTGGATCTGTGAGACTGTAGAGTCATAGCGTTCAGTAGCTAACGTGGATCTGTGAGACTGTAGAGTCATAGCGTTCAGTAGCTAACGTGGATCTGTGAGACTGTAGAGTCATAGCGTTCAGTAGCTAACGTGGATCTGTGAGACTGTAGAGTCATAGCGTTCAGTAGCTAACGTGGATCTGTGAGACTGTAGAGTCATAGCGTTCAGTAGCTAACGTGGATCTGTGAGACTGTAGAGTCATAGCGTTCAGTAGCTAACGTGGATCTGTGAGACTGTAGAGTCATAGCGTTCAGTAGCTAACGTGGATCTGTGAGACTGTAGAGTCATAGCGTTCAGTAGCTAACGTGGATCTGTGAGACTGTAGAGTCATAGCGTTCAGTAGCTAACGTGGATCTGTGAGACTGTAGAGTCATAGCGTTCAGTAGCTAACGTGGATCTGTGAGACTGTCAGCAGTCGGGCTCATCAATGGGGCTCGGGTCCCCCACTGACTGTCTCTGTCACCCCCAACTATTTTAATTTTCAACTTTTATTTTTAACTCTTAATTTTTTTTTCTCTTCTTTATTTTCATTTTTATTTCTCTCTACCATACACTCCTCTGCACACCGCATACTTAAACACTCGTCACTTTAACATACACTTTTAACTTAAATACACACGTCACTTTAACGTACATTCACATTAACGTATCTGTTGACTGAGCACTTGCTTATCCTACACATATTTTAATTCAACCGCATTCCAATTGCACTGTTGTTGTTTTCGTTGATTGTTGATTGTTGTTTGTCTCGTCTTACGTCCCATGTCCACGTCCAATGTATGCACCTTCCGCCTCAAAAAATTCCTCGTTTGTGTGAAAACATTCCTGGCAATAAACGGTTTCTGATTCTGATTCTGATTCTGATTCTGTAGAGTCATAGCGTTCAGTAGCTAACGTGGATCTGCTTTGGTCGGAGGTTGAACATGAGGCAGTGTAATACTGGAGATCAAGGGACAAAACGGCCTGCAATGGAAACCTAATCAGACGCAGATCTCAGCAAAGACAGACATAGAGTTCTGTGTTGCTGTTCTCCTGCATCAAGACCAGAGGGGCTGATGGGTAATGTAACGCTTAAATGCACAGCATGGGCCGCCAGCAATACGCCTTTACAGTTTCTTTCTTACGTCACACGTTCTCACTCGTGATCACTCGGCTGTTGCTGCACGATACAGAAATGGAAATGTTCGGCTCAAGATGCGACTCTCTCTGGATTCAGCGCGCATGTAAAGAGGCATTTAACACGGATTCACTGCAGCAGCAGCGCTTTGTTCCTCCATAATCATTTCCTAGACACCTAATGCAGGTCATTACGGTGAGAAACATTATTGCCCGGCAATTACCTGGACCATCGACTGGCCCGATACACACAGGCCTCTTGGATTCAATTAGGCTTGGAGCAACTCACTTACAGAAACCATTAGCTGAGCACCGAGCGCCCAAAGGAAGGGTCCACAGGTTCCCTCTCTCTCTTTGCCTTTAATGACTCTGCCCTTTGCAGCATCGTCCTGATCCACCCACCGGAGAGCAGGTGTGTGGATCCCCCTTTAACAAGCCCAGCTGACCTTTTTACGCAATACAGAAGAGCCACACTCAGTCAAACGGGGTCACGAACAATCCAAAGAAAAGATGCAAGACACGTCTGGCTTTAGCTGACTTCTTGGTCAGAGTCCAAGTCAACGCTAGAAGAGCAGCAACATCTTCTCTTGTTTATTTCCACCAAACCAGAGCTTCTGATTGTTGGAACAGAGCCAGACGAGACGGTGTCTGTCCAGTTTAAAGGAAGTGTGTTTGATGATCAGAGAGTCTGTGGCTTTGAGGAGAGCATATTCACTGTGTCCTGTTGATTACATTTCCTCTATATTTGTCCTATAAAAGTAGTGTTTCAGGGTTCCAGAGTGCAGACCCCCCCAGCGTGTTAAACCAGGAGCCTGGCACATTTTTACGATGGAGTTCCCATTCACACCGGGGACAGGGAGCACATTGACCAGACCTGGTCCAGACCTGGTCCAGACCTGGTCCAGACCTGGTCCAGACCTGGTCCAGACCTGGTCCAGACCTGGTCCAGACCTGGTCCAGACCTGGTCCAGACCTGGTCCAGACCTGGTCCGCTGATCAATGTGCTCCCTGTCCCCGGTGTGAATCAGATTGGAGTAACGACACAGTTAGTTACTCAAAACCCTTTTGATCAGTACACAGGTGCAGAAAGCGCCGTCAAACACACTCCATTCAAACTCAGAAACAAGCCGTTACGTATGCCAGCTCTCGGCTTGAAGTATGAGATACAAACTGAGTACTAGAAGTTCTTTAGCTGTGAGATAAACATTCAAAAGTAAACCATACATGTGAGCCACGGTTTCTCTCCCATTGTTTATCTGGCCTGAAGCAGCGGTCGAGGTACTCAGCAGTACCGTTAGCTTTGAGCCAAACACACCTTCTAACACTACAACCATCTCCCTCTACAGCAGTAACACACCTTCTAACAGTACAACCATCTCCCTCTACAGCAGTAACACACATTCTAACACTACAACCATCTCCCTCTACAGCAGTAACACACCTTCTAACAGTACAACCATCTCCCTCTACAGCAGTAACACACCTTCTAACACTACAACCATCTCCCTCTACAGCAATAACACACCTTCTAACACTACAACTGTATCCCTCTACAGCAGTAACACACCTTCTAACAGTACAACCATCTCCCTCTACAGCAGTAACACACCTTCTAACAGTACAACCATCTCCCTCTACAGCAGGAACACACCTTCTAACACTACAACCATCTCCCTCTACAGCAGTAACACACCTTCTAACACTACAACTGTATCCCTCTACAGCAGTAACACACCTTCTAACACTACAACCATCTCCCTCTACAGCAGTAACACACCTTCTAACACTACAACCATCTCCCTCTACAGCAGTAACACACCTTCTAACACTACAACCATCTCCCTCTACAGCAATAACACACCTTCTAACACTACAACTGTATCCCTCTACAGCAGTAACACACCTTCTAACAGTACAACCATCTCCCTCTACAGCAGGAACACACCTTCTAACACTACAACCATCTCCCTCTACAGCAGTAACACACCTTCTAACACTACAACCATCTCCCTCTACAGCAGTAACACACCTTCTAACACTACAACTGTCTCCCTCTACAGCAGTAACACACCTTCTAACACTACAACCATCTCCCTCTACAGCAGTAACACACATTCTAACACTACAACTGTATCCCTCTACAGCAGTAACACACCTACTAACACTACAACCGTCTCCATCTACAGCAGTAACACACCTACTAACACTACAACCATCTCCCTCTACAGCAGTAACACACCTTCTAACACTACAACCATCTCCCTCTACAGCAGTAACACACCTTCTAACACTACAACCATCTCCCTCTACAGGAGTAACACACATTCTAACACTACAACCATCTCCCTCTACAGCAGTAACACACCTTCTAACACTACAACCGTCTCCCTCTACAGCAGTAACACACCTTCTAATACTACAACTGTCTCCCTCTACAGCAGTAACACACCTTCTAACACTACAACCGTCTCCATCTACAGCAGTAACACACCTTCTAACACTACAACCATCTCCCTCTACAGCAGTAACACACCTTCTAACACTACAACCATCTCCCTCTACAGCAGTAACACACATTCTAACACTACAACCATCTCCCTCTACAGCAGTAACACACCTTCTAACACTACAACTGTCTCCCTCTACAGCAGTAACACACCTTCTAACACTACAACCGTCTCCATCTACAGCAGTAACACACCTTCTAACACTACAACCATCTCCCTCTACAGCAGTAACACACCTTCTAACACTACAACCATCTCCCTCTACAGCAGTAACACACCTTCTAACACTACAACCATCTCCCTCTACAGCAGTAACACACCTTCTAACACTACAACCATCTCCCTCTACAGCAGTAACACACCTTCTAACACTACAACTGTCTCCCTCTACAGCAGTAACACACCTTCTAACACTACAACCGTCTCCCTCTACAGCAGTAACACACCTTCTAACACTACAACCATCTCCCTCTACAGCAGTAACACACCTTCTAACACTACAACCATCTCCCTCTACAGCAGTAACACACCTTCTAACACTACAACTGTATCCCTCTACAGCAGTAACACACCTTCTAACACTACAACTGTATCAATCTACAGCAGTAACACACCTTCTAACACTACAACCATCTCCCTCTACAGCAGTAACACACCTTCTAACACTACAACTGTCTCCCTCTACAGCAGTAACACACCTTCTAACACTACAACCATCTCCCTCTACAGCAGTAACACACCTTCTAACACTACAACCATCTCCCTCTACAGCAGTAACACACCTTCTAACACTACAACTGTCTCCCTCTACAGCAGTAACACACCTTCTAACACTACAACCATCTCCCTCTACAGCAGTAACACACCTTCTAACACTACAACCATCTCCCTCTACAGCAGTAACACACCTTCTAACACTACAACCATCTCCCTCTACAGCAGTAACACACCTTCTAACACTACAACTGTATCCCTCTACAGCAGTAACACACCTTCTAACACTACAACTGTATCAATCTACAGCAGTAACACACCTTCTAACACTACAACCATCTCCCTCTACAGCAGTAACACACCTTCTAACACTACAACCATCTCCCTCTACAGCAGTAACACACCTTCTAACACTACAACCATCTCCCTCTACAGCAGTAACACACCTTCTAACACTACAACCATCTCCCTCTACAGCAGTAACACACCTTCTAACACTACAACTGTCTCCCTCTACAGCAGTAACACACCTTCTAACACTACAACCATCTCCCTCTACAGCAGTAACACACCTTCTAACACTACAACCATCTCCCTCTACAGCAGTAACACACCTTCTAACACTACAACTGTCTCCCTCTACAGCAGTAACACACCTTCTAACACTACAACCATCTCCCTCTACAGCAGTAACACACCTTCTAACACTACAACCATCTCCCTCTACAGCAGTAACACACCTTCTAACACTACAACTGTCTCCCTCTACAGCAGTAACACACCTTCTAACACTACAACCGTCAGCAGTAAGGAGTCAGCAGGCCGTTTAAAACAGGTAATTATTGATGTTTTGAGAAATTGAGATTCACCACATTCACCAGAGGTCCTTGATCAGAAGCCATAACTGCCCCCAATGTATTCTGCAGTTTGCTGCTCCAGAAGAGAGAGACACACAAGAAGACGCATGATTCTCCTGATTCGCATGACATAATATAAATACTATTCATTAGGCACAGTTTGCATCAATATACATTAACTAATGTATATACATACACATATACACATTAACTAATGTATGTACATACACATTAACTAATGTATGTACATACACATATACACATTAACTAATGTATATACATACATATATACACATTAACTAATGTATGTACATACACATTAACTAATGTATATACATACATATATACACATTAACTAATGTATATACATACACATATACACATTAACTAATGTATGTACATACACATTAACTAATGTATATACATACATATATACACATTAACTAATGTATATACATACACATATACACATTAACTAATGTATATACATACATATATACACATTAACTAATGTATATACATACATATATACACATTAACTAATGTATGTACATACATATATACACATTAACTAATGTATATACATACACATATACACATTAACTAATGTATGTACATACACATATACACATTAACTAATGTATATACATACACATATACACATTAACTAATGTATATACATACACATATACACATTAACTAATGTATATAGAATGATTTCCCTGGACTAGAGTGCATTGTTAATCATCTTGTGTTTCAGAGCCGCATACAGGTCCTCTACATTAAGCTAAAGGGTTATTTTTGGTGTATTTTATGCCCTCAAGCTTTGTTTTGTTTTATATTGGTGATTTTAAACCGGTTTACATACCGTACAAACGGCAGTTAGTTTGAACACCAAACAAAGAAATGAACATCTTGAGCGCTGATGACTCAAACCAGTCTCTGTTGCTTGTTGTGTTTCCATGTAAACAACTCACACACATTACATTATTACATAATGCTACGGGGTTTGTGAGCTGCTTTTGATGAGGATGCTACCACTTCACACCCCAAGGCATGACACACACACACACACACACACACACACACACACACACACACACACACACACACACACACACACACACACACACACCTGTACTTCTATCTTTGTGAGGACCCTCATCCACAACTAAATGCCGAACCCCAAACCTAAACCTATATGTTATCCTTAAACCAAGTCTTAAACCTTAGAGCTTAGAAGAAGTGAGGATCGGCCAAAACGTCCTCACGTTCCAAAGCTGTCCTCACAGCGTGTGCATAGCGTGTGCATAGCGTGTGCGTGGTCCTCATCAGGTAATCAGTACAAGACCATGAACTGACTGACGGAACGTAGAGACCTAAGTTCCCCGTGTCCAACATGCCCATCACTGAAGCACCGGCCACCTGAAAAGGGATAGAGGGACTGGTGGAACATGACATTTCCTGGGAAATGAGAACAAAGACGGTCCGGCGACACTAGAGCGCCGCAGCACGGGACGCTCCTCTCCTCCTCCTTCCCTGGTGTTTAATGGTCTCTGACCATTCAAACGGATGCATCTGTTCCTCTTATTCCCTCACAGTCTACACCGAACGCCGTCCTCTAAAAAAAGGGAACATACCAGTTGGCCCGCTGAGCCTAAAAAGATGTCTTTTTTCTGCCATTTTAGCAAACTGCATCAATAATTAAGCGGCATCTTCCCGCTTAGCGTCCCGTTGCACGCCGCCAAGAAGCGATGCCGTTAGCGATATCCCAAACAAGCCTCTGGAGACGAGGCACACACATACGCTGCCAACAGACCAAGCTTTCTGCAGGGGACAGGTCTACAGCTTTAAATAAAGCACTCAGTTAATCATGTGGCTAGAACAGCTATTATCTGGTTAGGACAGATTTAAAGGCCATGGTGGTATTGTCACTTTCTTACAGCATTGAAACAGGATTATAAATCCAAGATTATATCACCATCTCAATTCTTTTTTCCTTCTTTCTGTATTTCATGTAAATGAAAAGTACCTCTGGGGTGGAAGCGATTAAGTCCCCGTCTTACTGGAATAATAGTCTTTAAAACACCATCAGCTCTCGTATAAAAGCCACAGACAACTTGCTTTTGGGGCTTTTTTTCTTGTGGTGTTTACAATTTATACTCTTTTATTCTAAATATTGTCTTTTGACTTATAAATTGAATATTCTGAGAAATATTATTTTTGGGACTGAGTCACCACTTGCTGAAAAACAATGTGGAGGGCGTCATCGGTATGGTGTTTGAAAGTGTGAATGGATGAACCCAATGAAGGCAACGGAACCGGAGACGCACAGTTGACGGTTTAACACGGGAGCGGAGGAGCGGAGTCCTGCATGAAGACCTGAAGAAGCACAAAGAACAGGCCACAGCGAGCTGCAGTCAGGTTGGCACTCTAAATGTGATATCAGGCGTCAGCGAAACCCGGGGGAACCCTTTCGAAGTTCTAAGAACCCCCATTTTTACTCAAGAACTAGAAACGATTGTAGTTCTTGGAGGGCGACCATTTTCAAAGGACTTTTTTTTAGCTCCCATTTTAGAGTGGACACTCTGCAAAGCACAAGAGGAACCGTGAGTGGCGTAAGTGTACGCCGATTGGACGAAAACATGAGCAGCATAATGGAACCACCATTAAACAAAAACAACCTGTTAGCCTTCGAAACGAGCGACAACACAAACAGCAACTCGTAACGGGAGCGAGCTAAAGCCCAGTAGCAAAAAAAGGCTAATGCTGCATTCACATGCAATCCCAAACACCCAGAAACGTCAGCAATGAGATCTAACCCAGCACCACCGAGAACACCCACTGAACTTCAAAAAGGCAACACTAGCATTGTAGCAGGGCTGCTTATTATTCATATATATATATATATATATATATATATATATATTTGGAACGTAGCAAACACAGCGATCTCCCAGCAGGAGATGTGTGTGAGCGGCGCCGGCAAACACTTTGGCGTTCCTATTGGCGGGAAAAAAGCCCAACAGTGGGCAGTTTCCTCTGAGGGAGTCCCAGAGCTGTCTGGTCTGAGAAAAACGCCTATGGTGACAAATTCACAATGGAGTGGAGGGCTCTACTGTACAGTCTGTAACAGGCTTGCTTGTTGTTGTCTTTGATTAAACTACCCATCCATTAGGCCTCGACTGCTCTCTGAATCGATAAACAGCAGCAATAGAGACGGCTGCTGACAAGGTCCCTGCTGTCGAGAGCGAGCCCAACAAGATCGAGCAGGAAACACAGAAGAAGTACTAGGGCTGGGCGGTATACCGGTTGAATCGGTTCCAAATGTCCATACGGTATGAATTGTTCATATCCCGTCATAGTGGTGCATAGCCGTAATGACTGTTGTTGCTCTTCAGCAGACAGCAACATGTATTGTTCACCGCTGAGGACGCAGCGGTCTGAGCTACTTACTGTCATGTTCTAACTTTAGTCATGGTTCTAACCTTAGTCATGGTGCTAACTTTAGTCATGTTCTAACTTTAGTCATGTTATAACTTTAGTCATGTTCTAACCTTAGTCATGGTTCTAACTTTAGTCATGTTCTAACTTTAGTCATGGTTCTAACCTTAGTCATGTTCTAACTTTAGTCATGTTATAACCTTAGTCATGTTATAACTTTAGTCATGTTTCTAACTTTAGTCATGTTATTACTTTAGTCATGGTTCTAACTTTAGTCATGTTCTAACTTTAGTCATGTTCTAACTTTAGTCATGGTTCTAACTTTAGTCATGGTTATAACTTTAGTCATGTTTATAACTTTAGTCATGGTTCTAACTTTAGTCATGTTCTAACTTTAGTCATGGTTCTAACTTTAGTCATGGTTATAACTTTAGTCATGTTCTAACTTTAGTCATGGTTATAACTTTAGTCATGTTCTAACTTTAGTCATGGTTATAACTTTAGTCATGTTCTAACTTTAGTCATGGTTATAACTTTAGTCATGTTATAACTTTAGTCATGGTTCTAACCTTAGTCATGTTATAACTTTAGTCATGTTTCTAACTTTAGTCATGTTATTACTTTAGTCATGGTTCTAACTTTAGTCATGGTTATAACTTTAGTCATGTTCTAACTTTAGTCATGGTTATAACTTTAGTCATGTTCTAACTTTAGTCATGGTTATAACTTTAGTCATGTTCTAACTTTAGTCATGGTTATAACTTTAGTCATGTTATAACTTTAGTCATGTTATAACTTTAGTCATGGTTCTAACTTTAGTCATGTTCTAACTTTAGTCATGTTTCTAACTTTAGTCATGTTATTACTTTAGTCATGGTTTTAACTTTAGTCATGGTTCTAACTTTAGTCATGTTCTAACTTTAGTCATGGTTATAACTTTAGTCATGTTCTAACTTTAGTCATGTTCTAACTTTAGTCATGGTTGTAACTTTAGTCATGTTCTAACTTTAGTCATGGTTCTAACTTTAGTCATGGTTATAACTTTAGTCATGTTCTAACTTTAGTCATGGTTGTAACTTTAGTCATGGTTCTAACTTTAGTCATGTTCTAACTTTAGTCATGGTTCTAACTTTAGTCATGGTTATAACTTTAGTCATGTTCTAACTTTAGTCATGTTCTAACTTTAGTCATGTTATAACTTTAGTCATGTTATAACTTTAGTCATGGTTCTAACTTTAGTCATGGTTCTAACTTTAGTCATGGTTCTAACTTTAGTCATGTTTCTAACTTAAGTCATGTTATAACTTTAGTCATGTTATAACTTTAGTCATGGTTATAACCTTAGTCATGGTTCTAACTTTAGTCATGGTTCTAACTTTAGTCATGTTCTAACTTTAGTCATGTTCTAACTTTAGTCATGGTTATAACCTTAGTCATGGTTCTAACTTTAGTCATGGTTCTAACTTTAGTCATGGTTCTAACTTTAGTCATGGTTCTAACTTTAGTCATGTTATAACTTTAGTCATGTTATAACTTTAGTCATGGTTATAACTTTAGTCATGTTTCTAACTTAAGTCATGTTTCTAACTTTAGTCATGTTATAACTTTAGTCATGGTTCTAACTTTAGTCATGTTTCTAACTTTAGTCATGTTATAACTTTAGTCATGTTGTAACTTTAGTCATGGTTATAACTTTAGTCATGTTATAACTTTAGTCATGGTTATAACTTTAGTCATGGTTATAACTTTAGTCATGGTTCTAACTTTAGTCATGTTTCTAACTTTAGTCATGGTTATATCTTTAGTCATGGTTATAACTTTAGTCATGGTTATAACTTTAGTCATGTTGTAACTTTAGTCATGTCGTAACTTTAGTCATGGTTATAATTTTATAACAATTAATAACCCACAACTAATGCTCGTTAACAGGTAAAACACCACGACAACATTTTGTGACACAAACAATTTGTAACACTAATAATTGTACATTTATAAAATTACACTGCCGAACTGCATGCTGGGTAAAGCTCGCCTACTATCACAACAAGAAGAAACTCCGACGTGGTCCTTTTCGGCGTCAATGAATGAATGTGTTTACTCGGGAAAAAATACCGTGGTATACCGTGAAACCGCCAGAATCTTACAAAATACCGTGATATGATTATTTGGCCATACCGCCCTAAGAAGCACCCACTTGGACGACCGCAGGTACGTACCGGTGGATTTCCATTTTGGAGGCCAGCACACATCTCTGGCTGAGGATGGAGGCTCTGGGCTGCGGACCAGAGGACTGGGTCTGCATGTCTTCCTGCTGGACCTGACCCGGCGGCCCAGCTCCCCTTCCTCAGCCTCTGCTCGCTTCCTCCCTTTCACTCCAAGGGAATCTCTGGTTTTCTCACCCTCTCTACCAAACAGTGATCCCCCTCCCCCAGTCCCAAGTCCCAGTCCCGGCCTCCCACCTCCTTTGCTCAAAGCCCAGTCCGGGTGATTCCTTCCTTATTCATGTGTGCGATGCTAGAGCGCCATCCAGACAGTCATCCAGCTGTGGTTCCTCCCATGGCAGCAAACACAGCGCACGGTTCAGTCCTGGCGCTGCCTCTCTGGCGACAGCAGAGGTATCCAGGCAACAGGCTCCCGCTCAGCCCACTCTGCGCTCTGCTGGGCTTCCGTGGCGGAGGCTGTTACGAGGTGGAGGGAATCACCGCGGAGGCATCCTGCAGGCTGGTGGCTCTGCTCAGGAGGGTTTAAGTAGAGGGTGGTGGTGGTTCCTCTCTTCTATTACTCTCTGCCACTTTCCTTTCTCTCTTCTCTGGGTTCCCTGTGCCACATCTTTTGTCTTTCCCTTGATCTCGCCCTCTTTCATCTGCTCGCGGCTGCCTCCCTTCCTCTCTCCTCGCTCTCCTTTTTTTATCTGCTCGACTCTCTCCCCATCTCTAACTCACCAACTCATCTCTCTCTCCCGCTCTCCGACAGAAAACGTGCTGAAGAGCGTTAGAGGAATGAGCGGCCGGAATTAGCGACGTCTGGCAAAACCAAAACAAGGATTATCTGAGCGTTTCCCCCGAGCGGGACGGGGTTCTTCTTCTCAGCGCGAGGCTTTACGCTCAGGTCTAAATGTGGTGCGTCTCTGTGCTAGGAAACACCAGACAGAACGCAGACTGAAGGGCTGGAAACACGGCTGGGCTCAAATGTTTTTGCACACGTCAAAGAAATCAGAATCAAAAGTCGGGAGTACCCGATACCTACAGATGGTGAGGCAGGACCTATTTTTATCTGCTGTTTTCAGCCAAACATTTGGGCTTTCCCACTGAGCTGATATGCACTGTGCTGACCCTCGCTGGGGTTTATTGGTTGCTATGCCAACTCTTGTGGTACATTGAGAACTAGATGACCATCTTTTGGGTGTTTAGTTACGTGTTCGTAAAGAAGGGAGAGGTCCACGTGTCATGAGCTCATTAGCATAAGAACAGAGCTGGTCATGTGTCATGAAGATGACAGTCCACTATTCAAGAACAACCTCCTGCTTTCATCAAGAAGTCACTTGAATTGGTCAGTTAGGGCTGGCTAGCTTCACGGACATCAGGGAAATGATGAACCATCGGTCACTGAACTGTATGTGGAACATTGTGAACGTTGTGACACCTGCCTAACGATGTGAAACCGTCATGACTAACATCGCAACACGTAGTTAACATTATGAACATTAAGAAGAGATCAACGTAGCACAGGGTGAAAGTTGTGAAGCGGTCACCTTTAACGGTGTAACATGTGGTTAGCGTTGTTATAAGGTCGGGTTAGGTTCAGGCAACAACACCACTTGGTCATGGTTTATTTATTTACACACACAACGACCTGTCTGCATGTTGAAGTGTCCGTGAGCGAGACACTGATGCGCTCAACTGGGACCAGACCAGTGTTTGTTTGACCCCCATCCCCCGACCTTCTCTCTCTTTTTACTGCACCTGTTGCTCTGAGGGTCGCTTATCAAAATGGCCGTTAGTTGCGTCCCTGCTGAGCATCAGTGTTGGCGCCGTGTGAGTGGGACCAGGCTGATTACGACCAGGACGCCGGGCAAATCAAATGCTGTATACACAAATATTATATACACAAATACTATATACACAAATACTATGTACACAAACGGCCTCATGAATGTAACGTAGGCACAGTGCTGCAGCTGAGAACACACCCGACAAGCTAAAGATCCTTTGCACCCGCATCATGGGGTTTACATCAACCGTGTCCTACATTACACAACTACAGCATCTCGTAGACAGTCAGCGTGTTTATGCATGAATGTTACTACACATTTACATGTCACCACAACGGCTCTATGAGCTTCCTCTGCAGTCGTCACTGACAACGGAGCAACTTGTTCACCGCTCCTTCTTCTTTCTAGGGGTTGTATTCAAATTGTGTTTCAACCCTGAAGCGACACACTAGTTCAAGGGTTTGATGTCGTTACTACACACGTTACTACACACGTTACTACACACGTTACTACACACGTCACTACACACGTTACTACACACGTTACTACACACGTTACTACACACGTCACTACACACGTCACTACACACGTTACTACACACGTCACTACACACGTCACTACACACGTTACTACACACGTTACTACGCATGTTACTACACATGTTGTCGTTACTACACACGTTACTACACACGTTACTACACACGTCACTACACACGTCACTACACACGTCACTACACACGTTACTACACACGTTACTACACACGTTACTACACACGTCACTACACACGTTACTACACACGTTACTACACACGTTACTACACACGTCACTACACACGTTACTACACACGTTACTACGCATGTTACTACACATGTTGTCGTTACTACACACGTTACTACACACGTTACTACACACGTCACTACACACGTCACTACACACGTCACTACACACGTTACTACACACGTCACTACACACGTTACTACACACGTTACTACACACGTCACTACACACGTTACTACACACGTTACTACGCATGTTACTACACACGTTACTACACACGTTACTACACACGTCACTACACACGTTA
The DNA here is from genome assembly GCA_038501785.1 of Myoxocephalus aenaeus. Lineage (NCBI taxonomy): Eukaryota > Metazoa > Chordata > Actinopteri > Perciformes > Cottidae > Myoxocephalus > Myoxocephalus aenaeus. The sequence continues at coordinate 493,884 of JBAMJR010000092.1, forward strand.
CTACACATGTTACTACACACGTTACTACACACGTTACTACACACGTCACTACACACGTCACTACACACGTCACTACACACGTTACTACACACGTTACTACACACGTCACTACACACGTCACTACGCATGTTACTACACATGTTGTCGTTACTACACACGTTACTACACACGTCACTACACACGTCACTACACACGTCACTACACACGTTACTACGCATGTTACTACACATGTTGTCGTTACTACACACGTTACTACACACGTTACTACACACGTCACTACACACGTCACTACACACGTTACTACACACGTTACTACGCATGTTACTACACATGTTGTCGTTTCTACACACGTTACTACACACGTTACTACACACGTTACTACACACGTTACTACACACGTTACTACACATGTTGTCGTTACTACACACGTTACTACACACGTTACTACACGTGTTGTCGTTACTACACACGTTACTACACATGTTGTCGTTTATACACACGTTAGTACACATGTTGTCGTTTCTACACACGTTACTACACACGTTACTACACGTGTTGTCGGTTCTACACATGTTGTCGTTTCTACACGTGTTACTACACACGTTACTACACATGTTGTTACTACACATGTTACTGCACATGTTGTCGTTTCTACACACGTTACTACACATGCTGTCGTTAATACACACGTTACTACACACGTTACTACACATGTTGTCCTTACTACACACGTTACTACACATGTTGTCGTTACTAAACATGTTACTACACATGTTACTACACATGTTGTCGTTTATACACACGTTAGTACACATGTTGTCGTTTCTACACACGTTACTACACACGTTACTACACGTGTTGTCGGTTCTACACATGTTGTCGTTTCTACACGTGTTACTACACACGTTACTACACATGTTACTGCACATGCTGTCGTTAATACACACGTTACTACACACGTTACTACACATGTTGTCCTTACTACACACGTTACTACACATGTTGTCGTTACTAAACATGTTACTACACATGTTACTACACATGTTGTCGTTTATACACACGTTACTACACATGTTGTCGTTTCTACACACGTTACTACACATGTTGTCGTTACTAAACACGTTACTACACATGTTGTCGTTACTAAACATGTTACTACACATGTTACTACACATGTTGTCGTTACTACACACGTTACTACACATGTTGTCGTTACTAAACACGTTACTACACACGTTACTACACATGTTGTCGTTACTACACATGTTACTACACATGTTGTCGTTTCTACACACGTTACTACACATGTTACTACACATGTCGTTTCTACACACGTTACTACACATGTTACTACACATGTTGTCGTTACTACACACGTTACTACACACGTCACTACACACGTCACTACACATGTTGTCGTTTCTACACACGTTACTACACATGTTACTACACACGTTACTACACACGTTACTACACATGTTGTCGTTTCTACACACGTTACTACACATGTTGTCGTTTCTACACACGTTACTACACATGTTGTCGTTACTACACACGTTACTACACGTGTTGTCGTTACTACACACGTTACTACACACGTTACTACACATTTTACTACACATGTCGTTTCTACACACGTTACTACACATGTTACTACACATGTTGTCGTTACTACACACGTTACTACACACGTCACTACACACGTCACTACACATGTTGTCGTTTCTACACACGTTACTACACATGTTACTACACACGTTACTACACACGTTACTACACATGTTACTACACATGTTGTCGTTTCTACACACGTTACTACACATGTTGTCGTTTCTACACACGTTACTACACATGTTGTCGTTTCTACACACGTTACTACACATGTTGTCGTTTCTACACATGTTGTCGTTACTACACACGTTACTACACATGTTACTACACATGTTGTTGTTACTACACACGTTACTACACATGTTACTACACATGTTGTCGTTACTACACACGTTACTACACACGTCACTACACACGTCACTACACACGGTACTACACACGTTACTACACATGTTGTCGTTACTACACACGTTACTACACATGTTACTACACATGTTGTCGTTACTACACACGTTACTACACACGTCACTACACACGTCACTACACACGTTACTACACACGTTACTACACATGTTGTCGTTACTACACACGTCACTACACACGTCACTACACATGTTGTCGTTTCTACACACGTTACTACACATGTTACTACACATGTTACTACACACGTTACTACACACGTTACTACACATGTTGTCGTTTCTACACACGTTACTACACATGTTACTACACATGTTACTACACACGTTACTACACACGTTACTACACATGTTGTCGTTTCTACACACGTTACTACACATGTTGTCGTTTCTACACACGTTACTACACATGTCGTTTCTACACACGTTACTACACATGTTACTACACATGTTGTCGTTACTACACACGTTACTACACACGTCACTACACACGTCACTACACACGTTACTACACATGTTGTCGTTACTACACACGTTACTACACACGTTACTACACATGTTGTCGTTTCTACACACGTTACTACACACGTTACTACACACGTTACTACACATGTTGTCGTTTCTACACACGTTACTACACATGTTGTCGTTTCTACACATGTTGTCGTTACTACACACGTTACTACACATGTTGTCGTTTCTACACATGTTGTCGTTTCTACACACGTTACTACACGTGTTGTCGTTACTACACACGTTACTACACGTGTTGTCGTTACTACACACGTTACTACACGTGTTGTCGTTACTACACACGTTACTACACATGTTACTACACATGTTGTCGTTTCTACACATGTTGTCGTTACTACACACGTTACTACACATGTTGTCGTTTATACACACGTTACTACACATGTTGTCGTTTCTACACACGTTACTACACGTGTTGTCGTTTCTACACACGTTGTCGTTTCTACACACGTTACTACACGTGTTGTCGTTTCTACACACGTTAGTACACATGTTGTCGTTTCTACACACGTTTCTACACATGTTACTACACATGTTGTCGTTTCTACACATGTTACTACACATGTTGTCGTTTCTACACATGTTGTCGTTTCTACACATGTTACTACACATGTTGTCGTTTCTACACATGTTACTACACATGTTGTCGTTTCTACACATGTTACTACACACGTTACTACACATGTTGTTACTACACATGTTGTCGTTTCTACACACGTTACTACACATGCTGTCGTTAATACACACGTTACTACACATGTTGTCGTTACTACACACGTTACTACACATGTTACTACACATGTTGTCGTTTCTACACACGTTACTACACATGTTGTCGTTTCTACACACGTCACTACACATGTTACTACACATGTTGTCGTTACTACACATGTTACTACACATGTTACTACACATGTTGTCGTTTCTACACACGTTACGACACATGTTACTACACATGTTGTCGTTTCTACACACGTTACTACACATGTTACTACACATGTTGTCGTTTCTACACACGTTACTACACATGTTACTACACATGTTGTCGTTTCTACACACGTTACTACACATGTTGTTGTTACTACACATGTTGTCGTTCCTACACATGTTACTACACATGTTGTTACTACACATGTTACTACACATGTTACTACACATGTTACTACACATGTTTCTACACATGTTACTGCACATGTTGTCGGTCCTACACATGTTTCTACACATGTTACTACACATGTTGTCAGTCCTACACATGTTACTGCACATGTTGTCGGTCCTACACATGTTTCTACACATGTTACTACACATGTTGTCAGTCCTACACATGTTACTGCACATGTTTCTACACATGTTTCTACACATGTTTCTGCACATGTTGTCGTTTCTCTTTCCCCCGCTGGACAGCCATGAATCTGCCACAATAAGGCATTGCACTTCTATCGGCATGTGCTGTGCTTTCAGGGTAGGACACACACACGCACATGCACACGCACACACACACACACACACACACACACACACACACAGTACTAAACTCTGGAGGTCGGGACAACGAGGGCTGGAGGAGACGTGTGTATTTGTGCCTTTGTTCAGCACATTAACGTGCACGGAGGCGTGCACACACACACACACACACACACACACACACACACACACACACACACACACACACACAGTGAATAGTAAAAAGCGTGTAAAAGAGCTTGTTTGAACACACATAATCTGCTAACATGTCCATGATCTAATAATATTCTGAAATAAATTATTGGTTATGACTAGGGCATATGGATATATTTCAATATTGAAACGATATTGTAGGGTTGAGAATTAGTTTTAGTTATGTTTGAATAAACAATCACCAGTAAAGTGGAGGTGAATACTAAGTGGGTAAAGGCAAACAATAGACCAGTCTGTGACATCACTGTAGTGTAATGCAGCCTTTAAAACAGGAGAAGACAAAGACATTATCAATAAAATGGCAATGTTTTTTTCAGCCGTATTTATGACCAATTCATGTCTGGTGTGGTCCGAGAGTGGAGCTGCACACTAATGGCCAGAACTATCAAAGTGACTTTAAAGCGCTGAGAGGAAGCAGGTCTGTGACGAGGAAAGGTCTGTCACACTTAAGAACACTGTTGAAGTCTGAGCGCTGCTCACATGCTGAGACTTTACAATCACTTAGACAGGGAGGAGGAGGAGGAGGCAATGCTCTGCTCCTGGAGGAGGAGGAGGAGGAGGAGGCAATGCTCTGCTCCTGGAGGAGGAGGAGGCAATGCTCTGCTCCTGGAGGAGGAGGAGGAGGAGGAGGAGGAGGAGGCAATGCTCTGCTCCTGGAGGAGGAGGAGGAGGAGGCAATGCTCTGCTCCTGGAGGAGGAGGAGGAGGAGGAGGAGGAGGCAATGCTCTGCTCCTGGAGGAGGAGGAGGAGGAGGAGGAGGAGGAGGCAATGCTCTGCTCCTGGAGGAGGAGGAGGAGGAGGAGGAGGAGGAGGCAATGCTCTGCTCCTGGAGGAGGAGGAGGAGGAGGAGGCAATGCTCTGCTCCTGGAGGAGGAGGAGGAGGAGGAGGAGGAGGCAATGCTCTGCTCCTGGAGGAGGAGGAGGAGGAGGAGGACTGGTGCGGTTTCTGGTGAAACCTGGATCTGGTTTCATCCGATTTTGAGCAGAATCTGATTCTAGATTTCTCCTAAATTCACCAAAAGTTACCAATAGATCAGGCCTCATTTGCATAGCCATAAACAAGTTCAACGTGCAAAACGACTGCCTTCATGTAAGTAATGAAGTGGAGGAAGTTGTGAGGTGAGTTAAAACGTTCTCTTGTGTCAGACGGCATGTTTCTGATCTGACTGATCATCCAGATCTAAGACCACAGAGCCAACCCAATACATCTTACTGGTACAGAACACACCACAGAGCCAACCCAGTACATCTTACTGGTACAGAACACACCACAGAGCCATCCCAGTTCATCTTACTGGTACAGAACACACCACAGAGCCATCCCAGTTCATCTTACTGGTACAGAACACACCACAGAGCCATCCCAGTTCATCTTACTGGTACAGAACACACCACAGAGCCATCCCAGTACATCTTACTGGTACAGAACACACCACAGAGCCATCCCAGTTCATCTTACTGGTACAGAACACACCACAGAGCCATCCCAGTTCATCTTACTGGTACAGAACACACCACAGAGCCATCCCAGTACATCTTACTGGTACAGAACACACCACAGAGCCATCCCAGTTCATCTTACTGGTACAGAACACACCACAGAGCCATCCCAGTACATCTTACTGGTACAGAACACAGGAAACGATCCAGTCATCAGGATTTCTTTCTACAAGAGATAAACAATGGGGTCTGCAGCAACAGCAAGTTAACAACAGTATATAAATCTAAAATATATGCTAGGGAAGAAAAAAATGATGTATTTTATTTTTTTAATGCTTCTATATGACTGGTCATTCAATTAAATATTGTATTTATTTTCAGATGTTATAGACTATTTTATTCTAATGTAAAACAGCTTAATATCATGCTGAAGAATAAACATTTGTCTTTTATCAGGAACAACATAAACAGTCTGTTCAGTAGTAAGGGTCCCTGTGAGGGACAAGCCCCTCCTTCTTTTGTCATGTTCAGTAGTAAGGGTCCCTGTGAGGGTCAAGCCCCTCCTTCTTTTGTCATGTTCAGTAGTAAGGGTCCCTGTGAGGGACAAGCCCCTCCTTCTTTTGTCATGTTCAGTAGTAAGGGTCCCTGTGAGGGACAAGCCCCTCCTTCTTTTGTCATGTTCAGTAGTAAGGGTCCCTGTGAGGGACAAGCCCCTCCTTCTTTTGTCATGTTCAGTAGTAAGGGTCCCTGTGAGGGACAAGCCCCTCCTTCTTTTGTCATGTTCAGTAGTAAGGGTCCCTGTGAGGGACAAGCCCCTCCTTCTTTTGTCATGTTCAGTAGTAAGGGTCCCTGTGAGGGACAAGCCACTCCTTCTTTTGTCATGTTCAGTAGTAAGGGTCCCTGTGAGGGACAAGCCCCTCCTTCTTCTGTCATGTTCAGTAGTAAGGGTCCCTGTGAGGGACAAGCCCCTCCTTCTTTTGTCATGTTCAGTAGTAAGGGTCCCTGTGAGGGACAAGCCCCTCCTTCTTTTGTCATGTTCAGTAGTAAGGGTCCCTGTGAGGGACAAGCCCCTCCTTCTTCTGTCATGTTCAGTAGTAAGGGTCCCTGTGAGGGACAAGCCCCTCCTTCTTTTGTCATGTTCAGTAGTAAGGGTCCCTGTGAGGGACAAGCCCCTCCTTCTTTTGTCATGTTCAGTAGTAAGGGTCCCTGTGAGGGACAAGCCCCTCCTTCTTCTGTCATGTTCAGTAGTAAGGGTCCCTGTGAGGGACAAGCCACTCCTTCTTTTGTCATGTTCAGTAGTAAGGGTCCCTGTGAGGGACAAGCCACTCCTTCTTTTGTCATGTTCAGTAGTAAGGGTCCCTGTGAGGGACAAGCCCCTCCTTCTTTTGTCATGTTCAGTAGTAAGGGTCCCTGTGAGGGACAAGCCCCTCCTTCTTTTGTCATGTTCAGTAGTAAGGGTCCCTGTGAGGGACAAGCCCCTCCTTCTTTTGTCATGTTCAGTAGTAAGGGTCCCTGTGAGGGACAAGCCCCTCCTTCTTCTGTCATGTTCAGTAGTAAGGGTCCCTGTGAGGGACAAGCCACTCCTTCTTTTGTCATGTTCAGTAGTAAGGGTCCCTGTGAGGGACAAGCCCCTCCTTATTTTGTCATGTTCAGTAGTAAGGGTCCCTGTGAGGGACAAGCCCCTCCTTCTTCTGTCATGTTCAGTAGTAAGGGTCCCTGTGAGGGACAAGCCCCTCCTTATTTTGTCATGTTCAGTAGTAAGGGTCCCTGTGAGGGACAAGCCCCTCCTTCTTTTGTCATGTTCAGTAGTAAGGGTCCCTGTGAGGGACAAGCCCCTCCTTCTTTTGTCATGTTCAGTAGTAAGGGTCCCTGTGAGGGACAAGCCCCTCCTTATTTTGTCATGTTCAGTAGTAAGGGTCCCTGTGAGGGACAAGCCCCTCCTTCTTCTGTCATGTTCAGTAGTAAGGGTCCCTGTGAGGGACAAGCCCCTCCTTCTTTTGTCATGTTCAGTAGTAAGGGTCCCTGTGAGGGACAAGCCACTCCTTCTTTTGTCATGTTCAGTAGTAAGGGTCCCTGTGAGGGACAAGCCCCTCCTTCTTTTGTCATGTTCAGTAGTAAGGGTCCCTGTGAGGGACCAGCCCCTCCTTCTTTTGTCATGTTCAGTAGTAAGGGTCCCTGTGAGGGACAAGCCCCTCCTTCTTCTGTCATGTTCAGTAGTAAGGGTCCCTGTGAGGGACAAGCCCCTCCTTCTTTTGTCATGTTCAGTAGTAAGGGTCCCTGTGAGGGACAAGCCCCTCCTTCTTCTGTCATGTTCAGTAGTAAGGGTCCCTGTCAGGGACAAGCCCCTCCTTCTTTTGTCATGTTCAGTAGTAAGGGTCCCTGTGAGGGACAAGCCCCTCCTTCTTTTGTCATGTTCAGTAGTAAGGGTCCCTGTGAGGGACAAGCCACTCCTTCTTTTGTCATGTTCAGTAGTAAGGGTCCCTGTGAGGGACAAGCCACTCCTTCTTTTGTCATGTTCAGTAGTAAGGGTCCCTGTGAGGGACAAGCCCCTCCTTCTTCTGTCATGTTCAGTAGTAAGGGTCCCTGTGAGGGACAAGCCCCTCCTTCTTTTGTCATGTTCAGTAGTAAGGGTCCCTGTGAGGGACAAGCCCCTCCTTCTTTTGTCATGTTCAGTAGTAAGGGTCCCTGTGAGGGACAAGCCACTCCTTCTTTTGTCATGTTCAGTAGTAAGGGTCCCTGTGAGGGACAAGCCCCTCCTTCTTCTGTCATGTTCAGTAGTAAGGGTCCCTGTGAGGGACAAGCCCCTCCTTCTTTTGTCATGTTCAGTAGTAAGGGTCCCTGTGAGGGACAAGCCCCTCCTTCTTTTGTCATGTTCAGTAGTAAGGGTCCCTGTGAGGGACAAGCCCCTCCTTCTTCTGTCATGTTCAGTAGTAAGGGTCCCTGTGAGGGACAAGCCCCTCCTTATTTTGTCATGTTCAGTAGTAAGGGTCCCTGTGAGGGACAAGCCCCTCCTTCTTTTGTCATGTTCAGTAGTAAGGGTCCCTGTGAGGGACAAGCCCCTCCTTCTTTTGTCATGTTCAGTAGTAAGGGTCCCTGTGAGGGACAAGCCCCTCCTTCTTTTGTCATGTTCAGTAGTAAGGGTCCCTGTGAGGGACAAGCCCCTCCTTCTTTTGTCATGTTCAGTAGTAAGGGTCCCTGTGAGGGACAAGCCCCTCCTTCTTCTGTCATGTTCAGTAGTAAGGGTCCCTGTGAGGGACAAGCCACTCCTTCTTTTGTCATGTTTAGTAGTAAGGGTCCCTGTGAGGGACAAGCCCCTCCTTATTTTGTCATGTTCAGTAGTAAGGGTCCCTGTGAGGGACAAGCCCATCCTTCTTCTGTCATGTTCAGTAGTAAGGGTCCCTGTGAGGGACAAGCCCCTCCTTATTTTGTCATGTTCAGTAGTAAGGGTCCCTGTGAGGGACAAGCCACTCCTTCTTCTGTCATGTTCAGTAGTAAGGGTCCCTGTGAGGGACAAGCCCCTCCTTCTTTTGTCATGTTCAGTAGTAAGGGTCCCTGTGAGGGACAAGCCCCTCCTTCTTCTGTCATGTTCAGTAGTAAGGGTCCCTGTCAGGGACAAGCCCCTCCTTCTTTTGTCATGTTCAGTAGTAAGGGTCCCTGTGAGGGACAAGCCCCTCCTTCTTTTGTCATGTTCAGTAGTAAGGGTCCCTGTGAGGGACAAGCCACTCCTTCTTTTGTCATGTTCAGTAGTAAGGGTCCCTGTGAGGGACAAGCCACTCCTTCTTTTGTCATGTTCAGTAGTAAGGGTCCCTGTGAGGGACAAGCCCCTCCTTCTTCTGTCATGTTCAGTAGTAAGGGTCCCTGTGAGGGACAAGCCCCTCCTTCTTTTGTCATGTTCAGTAGTAAGGGTCCCTGTGAGGGACAAGCCCCTCCTTCTTTTGTCATGTTCAGTAGTAAGGGTCCCTGTGAGGGACAAGCCACTCCTTCTTTTGTCATGTTCAGTAGTAAGGGTCCCTGTGAGGGACAAGCCCCTCCTTCTTCTGTCATGTTCAGTAGTAAGGGTCCCTGTGAGGGACAAGCCCCTCCTTCTTTTGTCATGTTCAGTAGTAAGGGTCCCTGTGAGGGACAAGCCCCTCCTTCTTTTGTCATGTTCAGTAGTAAGGGTCCCTGTGAGGGACAAGCCCCTCCTTCTTCTGTCATGTTCAGTAGTAAGGGTCCCTGTGAGGGACAAGCCCCTCCTTATTTTGTCATGTTCAGTAGTAAGGGTCCCTGTGAGGGACAAGCCCCTCCTTCTTTTGTCATGTTCAGTAGTAAGGGTCCCTGTGAGGGACAAGCCCCTCCTTCTTTTGTCATGTTCAGTAGTAAGGGTCCCTGTGAGGGACAAGCCCCTCCTTCTTTTGTCATGTTCAGTAGTAAGGGTCCCTGTGAGGGACAAGCCCCTCCTTCTTTTGTCATGTTCAGTAGTAAGGGTCCCTGTGAGGGACAAGCCCCTCCTTCTTCTGTCATGTTCAGTAGTAAGGGTCCCTGTGAGGGACAAGCCACTCCTTCTTTTGTCATGTTTAGTAGTAAGGGTCCCTGTGAGGGACAAGCCCCTCCTTATTTTGTCATGTTCAGTAGTAAGGGTCCCTGTGAGGGACAAGCCCCTCCTTCTTCTGTCATGTTCAGTAGTAAGGGTCCCTGTGAGGGACAAGCCCCTCCTTATTTTGTCATGTTCAGTAGTAAGGGTCCCTGTGAGGGACAAGCCACTCCTTCTTCTGTCATGTTCAGTAGTAAGGGTCCCTGTGAGGGACAAGCCCCTCCTTCTTTTGTCATGTTCAGTTTGTTGCTTACCTTAAAGATGTATGTTAAAGACCAGCAATTGGTTAACTTTATACAAAAGCAATCAGTGCTTTTGATCAGTTCAGTTTTTCTTACTCAGAGAAAAGTCCAGTCTGTGTTGTCTTGAACAAGAGCATGAAGTCTGGTTGAATGAGGTGGAGATGAAGGACAGCTGACAGGTATCTCAGCGGCGGCTTTGCGTGATTAATGTTCACTCTGGATTAATGTTCACTCTGGATTAATGTTCATCTGGAGCGCTCTGTGAGGCGGAGCGGCTCTTGGCAGCACCCGCTGCTCGCTGAGGACAGAAACTACAGAACAAGACGTGCTTCAGTCTGTTGGCAACAAGCCGGTCGCTGAGGCTGTGGAAGCTGTAAATCTCCTTCAAAATAAAAGCAGTGCCGTTGTATTGCATTCATGGCGTGCATCTTATTTATTTCTTTTTTCTTTTTTGATTGACCTCACACGGGCCGGACTGGGAGAGCCGTAAGATGCCCAGGTCTGAACTACGCCGTCTGGGAGAGATTTAAAGTGCAGCACCTGTGTGGGCAGCATTAAGCCCCTCCCACTGCACAAAAAAACAACGAGTTAACGCATGATCAAATAATTAACGCTGTTAATAGTTTGCTGCGTTAACGTGTCCATATATCCATCCATCCATCCATTATCAGCCACTTATCCGGGGTCGGGTCGCGGTGGCAGCAGGTTCAGCAGGCCGACCCAGGCTTCCCTCTCACCCGCAACACTTTCCAGCTCATTCTGGGGGATCCCGAGGCGTTCCAAGGCCAGCCGGGAGATATAATCCCTCCAGCGTGTCCTTGGTCTTCCCCGGGGTCTCCTACCAGTTGGACGTGCTGGAAAACCTCTAATGGGAGGCGTCCAGGAGGCATCCTGACTAGATGCTGAACCACCTCAGCTGACTCCTTTAGACACGAAGGAGCAGCGACTCGACTCCAAGCTCCCACCTGATGTCCGAGCTCCTTACCCTATCTCTAAGGCTGAGCCCTACAGAGGAAACTCATCTCCTTACCCTATCTCTAAGGCTGAGCCCTACAGAGGAAACTCATCTCCTTACTCTATCTCTAAGGCTGAGCCCTACAGAGGAAACTCATCTCCTTACCCTATCTCTAAGGCTGAGCCCTACGGAGGAAACTCATCTCCTTACCCTATCTCTAAGGCTGAGCCCGGCCACCCTACGGAGGAAGCTCATTTCGGCCGCTTGTATCCGAGACCTCGTTCTTTCGGTCACGACCCAGAGTTCGTGACCATAGGTGAGGGTTGGAACGTAGACCGACCAGTAAATGGAGAGCTTTGCCTTCCGGCTCAGCTCCTCTTCACCAAGACGGACCGGTGCAGCGCCTGTTTTACTGCTGCAGCCGCACCGATCCGCCTGTCGATCTCACGCTCCACCTTACCCTCACTCGTGAACAAGACCCCGAGATACTTGAACTCCTTCGCTTGGGGTAGGCAGTTTGTCCCACCTGGAGGGAGCAGTCCACCGGTTTCCGGCAGAGCACCATGGCCTCAGATTTGGAGGTGCTAACTCTCATCCCTGCCGCTTCACACTCGCTGCAAAACGCCCCAGTGAATGCTGGAGGTCACGGTCCGAGGAGGCAAACAGGACCACATCATCTGCAAACAGCAGAGAGGCGATCCCGAGACTCCCGAACCGGATCCTCTCCGCCCCCTGGCTGCGCCTAGATATCCTGTCCGTGAAAGTCACGAACAGGACCGGTGATAAAGGGCAGCCCTGGCGGAGGCCAACACCCACCGGGAACGTGTCTGACTTACTACCAAGGATACGAACACAGCTCCTACTTCAGGCGTACAGAGACCGGATGGCCCGTGCCAATGGGTCCGGCACCCCATACTCCCGCAGCACCCCCCACAAAACCCCAGAGGGACCCGGTCGAAAGCCTTCTCCAGGTCCACAAAGCACATGTAGACTGGTTGGGCAAACTCCCAGGACCCCTCCAGTAATCTTTGAGGGTAAAGAGCTGGTCCACTGTTCCACGGCCGGGACGGAATCCACACTGTTCGTCTTGAATCTGAGGTTCCACAAGCGGTCGGAGCCTCCTTTCAGCACCCTGGCATAAGTGTCCATATATATATATATATATATATATATATATATATATATATGTATGACCTGAGCACGGCAACGGAGAAGAGAGGCTGTGAAATGGTGACGGGAACAAAGCGGCGGGGAAAAGAAAGGAGTGTCTTTGTCTCCCAGCCAGAAGCCTGATTCAGCCACTTCAGGTTCAAATGCCACATCAACCACGAGCTTTTCCTCCAACACACGATAAGAGGCACAGCAATCCTGCAGCCTTTAATCCAGACGTTCTCTGGTTGTGTCTGCAGAGAGGCTGACGGAGCACTGAGGGGGAAACTAACCCACCAGCAGCCAGACTGCTCTCTTAATGAAACCAAAACAGACTGCTCTCTTCATTAAACTCCACAAAACAGACTCCTCGTCTTGAACTGTGTGTGTGTGTGTGTGTGTGTGTGTGTGTGTGTGTGTGTGTGTGTGTGTGTGTGTGTGTGTGTGTGTGTGTGTGTGTGTGTGGTCAGCAGTCCTCTCTGCCACAGCGGGCGAGACAACAACTCCTCCAGTGGCCTAAAGAGAGACAGAGTGACATGTGTCACAACAGGAGGATTCTGCCTTCAGAATAAAAGCATGCATCCACACTAACTACTGGTCACAACAGGAGGATTCTGCCTTCAGAATAAAAGCATGCATCCACACTAACTACTGGTCACAACAGGAGGATTCTGCCTTCAGAATAAAAGCATGCATCCACACTAACTACTGGTCACAACAGGAGGATTCTGCCTTCAGAATAAAAGCATGCATCCACACTAACTACTGGTCACAACAGGAGGATTCTGCCTTCAGAATAAAAGCATGCATCCACACTAACTACTGGTCACAACAGGAGGATTCTGCCTTCAGAATAAAAGCATGCATCCACACTAACTACTGGTCACAACAGGAGGATTCTGCCTTCAGAATAAAAGCATGCATCCACACTAACTACTGGTCACAACAGGAGGATTCTGCCTTCAGAATAAAAGCATGCATCCACACTAACTACTGCCCGGCAGTACTGGCATGCATGTATGATTCATTCCGGGTTCAAACTCTTTTGCGATCGACAGCAGGAAGTGGCTGGATTGCCTAAATTGCCTGAATCCCTGAGCCAGCAGAGTCCTGGAGGGCGTACTGGCTCACTGGAGCAAGACTGAGCACGTTCATGGTGAAATAAGACGACGATACCAACTAAGTGTGGCGTCAACGATGCGCAAAATGGTAAATGGACCCGTATAGCGCTTTTCTAGTCTCCCGACCACTCAAAGCGCTTTAACACTACATGACATCATTCACTCATTCATTCACTGATGAGAGGAGCACCATGAAGGAGCTCATCAGATTATCAACATGCATACATAGAGCAGCTACGGAGACATGGAGGGTTAGGTGTCTCGCTCAAGGACACATCCACATGGGCTAGCGGAGCCGGGGATCCAACCGCCGATCCTCTGATTGAAGGACGACCTGCTCACCACTGAGCCACAGTCGCCCTTAAAAAAAGAGTTGCCAATGTCAAATACCTAGTTTATTAAGATAAAGACAGATTGTCGAGTTAAGAAGAAGAAATACAGAACACTTAAAAAGGTGGTGGGGAGAAAGCTGGACAATACTAAAAACCTCAAAAACAGAAATATAAAATAGAAAGCTGGACAATACTAAAAACCTCAAAAACAGAAATATAAAATAGAAAGCTGGACAATACTAAAAACCTCAAAAACAGAAATATAAAATAGAAAGCTGGACAATACTAAAAACCTCAAAAACAGAACATGAAAAGTTAGAGCATCTAAAGTCTAATTTACAAATGTGGAGACAAAAATACAATTTTGTAACGTGGCGCCCGATCATGTGACCACACTAAAAAACACTATCTACACATCAAGGATTCACTTTGAAATGCGTTAGAAAACAAGTCTTAAAGTATTGGTGTGAGCCAAATCAAATAGTTTACAGCAGTGATTCTCAACTGGTGGGTCGCCCGTTTTCAGTGGGTCGCATTTTCAGTTGCCTGAAAAAAAAAAAAAAAAAGAAAAAAAAAGAAAAAATCTATTTTTTTTTTTTTTTCATCCTGTGGTTTTATTTTGAAAGGACTTTTTATGCAGCGGAGTGTCGTTATTTTGCCGGCTCTGGTTTCAACTGGTTTTGCACTTGTCCCTCCATGTTTCCAGCAGCGTGGGCCAGGTTGGGTCAAACCATCCTGATATGAGGGAGACTCTGGGTTTTTAGGATAATTAAATTAAACAGCCTCCTGAATATAACATTGACAACTGATGGCGCTGCCTGCATGACAGGAACACACTCAGGGGTTGGGAGGAGAATTGAGTGCTGCTTAATTGTCTGTAAAGCACAATGTTTTTCAGTATTTACTGATGAGGTAATCACAAGAGAAGTTAATGTTGTATATATGAATACTTTTGTTTAATTTATTTTGAGTTAGTGGAAAAGCTGCTCCTCAACACAGTGACGTGTGCCACAGTAAAGTGTTGGTCATAGATTCGGTGAGTGTGTGTTCTCAGTTAAAGTTAGGTCATTTCAGTCTTTTTGAAACTACTTCTTAGTTGTTGGACTGTTTGTGCATGAAAGCTGTTGAGTCTGTTTAAAAATAGCTGAAGATTCTGAATTGTTATATATGTTGTAATACCTCGTGTCCTGAAGATGCAGTTTTAGTTTTTTAATTAAAATGCAGCTAATTGAGTGTAAAGGGAATAGTTCCCTCTCTATCATCGCCACCAGCTGCTCGTTTTGGTTATTAAACTTGTTTTTGTGTTAGCATACATATTCTGTACTATCTCAGGTTCAAACTGCACCATCTTTTCATTACATACATTGGAGAAGTTGAGAATGTTCCTCGATTTGGGTCGCGGCTTGTCATTCAGGGTGATGGTGGGTCCTGGAGCCAGACCAGTTGAGAACCACTGGTTTACAGGATATTCAGCCTTTGTTTCCTTATAATGCGTTTAATACATGACGTCTTTCTTTACGGGCTGGTTTGAAGGCCATGAAGTAGTCCATGAACATGAACGTGAGCCTACAGATCAACCCGTCCCTCTGAAGCCCAACGTGTGTGGAAATGTCACTTCTACTGCAGGCGACTCCTTCGATCTTTGCTGTCGTGTGCGTTACACGGCCCAATCAGACGGCGCCGCTTCACCCACAGCGCCGCCATTTCCCCATCCACGCACTTTACGGGTTACTTAAGTAACAGAGTGGACTTCATCAGAAACCATTACATTGGCAAAACAAAATGACAAGATGAAGGAATCTTTGAACCGTATGCGCCCGCAGCGCCTCTTTTTTTTAAACGGCACCTTAATTATCTCCACAACCACAGGGTTGATTAACTTCATTTGAATGTCTACAATACCGTAACCCTTGTGAGAAGAGACCGATGGTTCAAAACAATGTAAAGTAACCGTTAAGTTTAAGTACTTAACGGTTTTTCTTCTTTTTTTCCGGTGGACGTCTATGAGTCCCGAGTTCTTCCTGCTCCGTTCACATTTCTAAACCCGCGTCATACAGAAGGATGCAGAAGCTGCTGAACACTTCAATACCCAGCATGCCTGAATCAGACACTGTTTTGCCATAAAATAAGTATTTTTTTCCTTCATAGTTATGATCAAAATATGGTATAAAAGTGATTATTTTTTTGGAAAATGTACATTTTATTCCCTCATATAAAATAACACAAGTATTAGAACTCATTTGGGGTTCCTACGACTACTGGAACACGAGGAAAGAGGTGCAGACCCCCATGGGGGTCCTTTGAGCTTAACGCCTAGTTGCAGTAGTTGTCGTATGTTTTATTGCTTCATTTTTTCATATATTTTTGGTGAACGTAAGAAAGTAGAGATAAGGAGCCAGCCGGTTCTCCCTCCTCCAACAGGACGACCAGGTGGCGGCTGAGCTCACACCTGTTTCTGTCACAAGGGAGGCCTGTTCAACAGCGACCAGGACAGTGAGGACAACAGGCCTTTGTCCCGCCACAACTCCCACGGGACGCTGCAGGTACGCCGAGACGCTCACGGGTCGTTTTACATGGGAGTTCAGGCTCGGCCTGAAACCACGGAAACCTGAACATTTACGTGGATCTCAGATAAAAGAAGTCGGACCTGGTTCCTCGTCTGCCAGCTCTGTTGTTTGATCTCTTTTGGTTGATTCTGGTACGACATGGCTCCTTCTCCGGTCATGTGACGTCGTGCTGTCGGCGTGCGGTCGACCTTCATTTGACAAGCTGAGGAAATCTGCTCCACGGTGTCCTTGACAAAAGCCGACGTTGCACACATTCCAAACGCCGACGCCAGATAGGAACATCATCAGTCTGTCTGTTGGGATCGGGTTCCACAGCGTAACACATCTTTTGTCTGTCCTTGCTTTTATTAGCAATGCTCCAAACAGTGAAGTTGCCGGTTTTCTCATCTTCCACGGATGCTCAAAAATCAGCGACCTTTAGAAACGAGATGACAATCGTTGCCGGTGGCAGATTATATCAGATGCAACTAATTAAATGATGGATTTTCACATCATTCTGTATCTCTCCAGTGGCTCTCCCTTTGTATTCAACATTTAATTATTTAGGTTTCCCATTTTTCTGGGTGGTTCAAATAGTTTTTTTGCCGCTGCTTTACCTCACCGCCTCAACCTGGAGCCGTTATACCGCTCTCTTGAAATATTTTACCTTTCAGAACATGAGTATACACACAACCCCACAAACACCCAAACTACTCAATTAATCTAGGGACGCTAGTATTTAAACAGTTTAAACATTCAGAGCTGAAGGGAGGGCAGCTGGTCCACCTAAAAAAAGACCAGCCCACCTTAAGTCAGCCCGAGCTGAACAGGACCTCTGAGTTGCTGCTTCTGTCGTCCCATGATGTCATTGTTGCTGGGCGAGCTGGCCGACAACAGGTGACAAGCAGACGGATGCTGAGTCCACAATGTCGCTATGCGTCACACAAATAACCAGTTTGGAGACATTCCTCGCGACAGTCGCCTCGAGCCGACGTACGCAATGACTTTGAACAGGGAGGGCTCATAGGAAACAGGTCAATATCCCGGAAGGCCGAGGGTGCTGGGATGCATTTACGCGTCATGTCGTGCTCATTCAAGGACAAAAACAAAGAAAACACAGCAGCGCTCGCACTGATAGGACATGCTGAATCCGTCAAACACACAATAACCCCCCAATAAGTCCACAAAGATATGTTAGTCCTCTGGAAATACACCAGCAGCTCGAGAGGCAGCGAAGGAACCCGTCGCCCCGTCACCCCGTGAGCTAGGAGCTAGGTTTCACAGCGACACATACAAGCTTCTGTCTGACAAATAATGAATGAATCACGCGGATGAGCTGAGAGCAAAAGCTGGTTGTTCACCCGCGTGGGAACAGAGGCCCAAAGGGTTGAGCGGCAGGTCCACCAGACGGGCCACAGAGGCCGGCCCAGCCTCTCGATCTGTACTTTAGCGAAGCCTCCTGACGGTGTGCTTAACCTGCCGCTACCTTTTGGCCCCAACCAACGCCTCTGAAACTTACGAGTCTCGGGTCATCTCGGCTGAAACCGGCACCTCCGCCTGAAAGAGGAACGCGTCGTTTGCAAGTCTTTTTTGGGGTCGGATTCTTGAAGTGTCCACTTCCTCCTCGGACTGACTGACTGAGCGACAGCTGCTTGGCTGCTCCAGCGCTTCTGTTTGGGGGAAAGTGACCCGGCGTGGAGACGGACGCTGACAGGGGCTGATGGACCCCCTCGCTGGAGCCAGGGCTGAAGGAGGAGCAGCCGGGTGGGGGGCGTCTGGGCTTCCCAAAATAGATATTCTGACGTGCTAGCGCCAGCAGTCATGGATTATGTGGAGGGGTGTTAGTTCTTTAGTCTTTCGGATGCAGATGTTACCATCAGTTCCCAAAGAAGAAAATATACCATAAATACTGAACATACAACATACTGAACATACAACATACTGAACATACAACATACTGAACAACATACTGAACAAACAACATACTGAACAACATACTGAACAACATACTGAACATACAACATACTGAACAACATACTGAACAAACAACATACTGAACAACATACTGAACATACAACATACTGAACATACAACATACTGAACATACAACATACTGAACAATATACTGAACATACAACATACTGAACATCATACTGAACATACAACATACTGAACATACAACATACTGAACAATATACTGAACATACAACATACTGAACAACATACTGAACAGACAACATACTGAACATCATACTGAACATACAACATACTGAACAACATACTGAACAGACAACATACTGAACATCATACTGAACATACAACATACTGAACATACAACATACTGAACACACAACATACTGAGCCCCCCAAAAAATAAACCCTGGTTGGAGTCATCAGAGCTCGGGCCTGGAGACTAAGCATGTCCATGTTGTGTTGGGTGGTGAAGTTGGCATTTAGGGAGGGTCGAACAGAAGCACACACATAGTTGCATTATGGGAAATGTAGTGGCTACTTTGATTTTGACCATTTGCTTTTTAATCCGTCTCTCCTGAGTCGCCCAACTGGATGGAACAATGATATCTCTACTGGACTACTGAGCAGATAATTTTATACCAGTATAAAACCAGTAGTGTATAGTGTATACCAGGAGTGTTTCAGCCACATGTTCCAGTCATCAGTCGCACCATTGACTGTATAAGAAGTGGACGTGGTCACCCATTGGTTACGCTTTAAGCCTCGAGGTTGTCATTTTGGGCTTCGCCATCTTGTCGGCTGTGTGAACGCCTTGGAGTGTGTAGGAAAGTGCAAACAGCATTCCTACAGTCTGTTGCCTTGAGACCATGAGCTCACAAAAGACCACCAGCGCTCGCAGAGGATTTTGGGAAGGCTCAGAACCGGTAGAAGGGGTTCGGCTACAGGGAACGCTGGACGACACGTTGTGTGATGTGATTGTTCAAACAATGCAGAGACCTTCACTGAATTAAAAAAGGGTAGAAATGGAAGAGATGAGTTCCAATCAATCCTGTTCAACCGGTGTGTATTGTTCAATGCGAGAGAGGAAAACGTCACAGTCCATACTTTGTCTAAACCAAAAGGACAGCGTGTCAGAGCTCTGGTCTGCATATAGCCCGGCTGCATCACTGGAGCAATGGAAGTGCAGGAACAGAGACGTCTGGCCTTCAGACCTCCTGCAGGGACGCGACCACACAGTCCAAGAAACATTTAGTGGACCCGCTCAGAAGAATGCAGAGAGCTTGTTTATCCACTGGATCACATATGGCCTTCACCCTAACAGAACGTAAGACCCACCAGAGTCCAGTCTTGTTCATGGCACGACCCACTGCTCCAGCATGGCAGCTCCTAAATAGCCCGAGCTGTCTGCAGATTCCTCACCTTCCCGTCACGAGGACCCGAATAGATACGGCACTCTTTACGTGGTCTGCTGTGACCACATCACTCACACTCAGGACGGAGGCTTAAAGGAGACATGTCAAGCTCTGATCGTAACTTTCTTTCAGTGAGCTCATACTGACTAGTAGTCATGTATTACAGAGGATTCACAGCTGCCAGGGTCCAGAGGACAGCATGCAGCGTCTCTTCCTGCCAGCAGATCACCACCGCCGGCCACAACGCGGCCGCAGCTCATCCATCTAACCATATAATACACATTTGGTTTGAAAACAGAAACTGTTGTGATGGTCATTTTTCATTTGCACACCCGATGAAGCTTGATCTGCAGAATGAAGTCATTTCTCAGTCCCAGTTTGATCATTTTGGTGAAAGGTGTGACATCATTTCTACTATTCTAAAAATGTGGTTTTAGACATTTATTTATCTACCATTTTATTCATATATTTCACTGCTTTTGTGAACCTAAGACCTTTGGTAAAACAATTTCCATCATCAAAACCTATATACCACCTGAGTAAAGTTATGTTTTCACAAGAGGTATGAAGAATAAAAAAAATTAAAAAAATCGAGCTTCAATTTTTCAGCTTTACACTTGTGCCTTATGACAATGGTGCCTGATTATATAGAGAGCTGAGATTGTTCTGTAATTTTTGATATACAACACATGAGTATGTATCATATGCAAGTGACTTTAAAAAGGGGGATTTAAGAAATGATGTAAAATGGAGAAAAAGACCTCAGACCCCAGAGGGCTAAAGCCTAATTCATGCTTCTCCGTCAGGTCGACGGCGTACCTACGCAGTCGACCTGACGCAGTCGTTGAGCATTCGAAGTTCTGCGTCGAGGGTCCGCGTTGCTCTGCAGTTAACCGCCATGCCGCCAGGGGGGTGTGCCTGTGTGGCTGTGTTTTGCGCGATTTCTCGCCATGAGTTTAATGTAATTTTGCAGTCTTTGTAGTCCCTCGAAGAAAAGTTATAAAGGTGGTCGTATTTCCTGACCTCCTCGATGATTCGTTCTTCTGTTTGGTCCATTGTTACTACCGGTCTACAAGAACTTTAAAAATAGCGGTGTAGGAAGACAAACCGGAAAGAGCAACCGCCGGAAATTACGTTCTGAGCGGACCAATCACAGCGTTGCGGTCCGCGTCAACGCGACGCGTAGTTAGGATTTTTTGGAGGTGCGCATCAGGCTACGGCGTAGGGGTCTGCGTCGACGCGTAAGCTACGGCGTAGGTACGCCGTCGACCTGACGGAGAAGCATGAATTAGGCTTTACAGAGAGGTGGACGACAGACTGCAGGTAGAGCATTGACTGCATTACAGTAACGAGTACAGTTGCCCAAAGACTTGAGTTTCCTTCACTTCACCAGAGCAGCGCGATAACTAAGAGACCCAAATATTAAAAAGCACCAGTAACGTCAATAACACAATCTTTAATTATTTAGCACTTCAGAACGCATCCCCACCCTCAGATAAAGTCAAACACGAAAAGGCTCCCGCTAGACCCCTAAATATTACACTGTTCCTTTAAGTGCTGCTCATAACATGATCGACTACGAAGCCCACGACCTCGTCCTCACGTCTGTTCCTTGAGTCACTTCCTGGACCGACCAAGCAGGGTATTGATTAAACTGTGAGAGGGTTTGGAAATGCACCATAACCTTGTTTGATCCATTAACACGCTCTTCAAAATGATTGTTTTATCCCTGGTGGCCAAAGTCTGATGAATACTGATCAATATTGACACTCATGCACAGCGATGAGGCTTCTTTATTTAAAAGGTCTTTAAATAAAGAAGCCTCATCGCTGTAAACAGATCTTCAGTATCCCACTCTTAAAAAATAAATACAAATAGTTTGGACCAGAGAGAGTGACAGAAAGAGAGAGACAGACAGAAAGAGAGAGAGACAGACAGACAGACAGAAAGAGAGAGACAGACAGACAGAAAGAGAGAGAGAGACAGACAGACAGAAAGAGAGAGAGAGACAGAGAGAGAGAGAAAGAGAGAGACAGAAAGAGAGAGAGACAGACTGAGAGAGAGACAGACAGACAGACAGAAAGAGAGAGAGAGACAGAGAGAGAGAGAAAGAGAGAGACAGAAAGAGAGAGAGACAGACAGAGAGAGAGACAGACAGACAGAGAGAAAGAGAAAGAGAGAGACAGAAAGAGAGAGAGACAGACAGAGAGAGAGACAGACAGAAAGAGAGAGAAAGAGAGAGACAGAAAGAGAGAGAGACAGACTGAGAGAGAGACAGACAGACAGACAGAAAGAGAGAGAGAGACAGAGAGAGAGAGAAAGAGAGAGACAGAAAGAGAGAAAGACAGACAGAGAGAGACAGACAGAGAGAGAGAAAGAGAGAGACAGAAAGAGAGAGACAGAAAGAGAGAAAGAGAAAGAGAGAGACAGAAAGAGAGAGACAGAAAGAGAGAGAGAGACAGAGAGAGACAGAAAGAGAGAGAGACAGACACAGAGAGAGACAGACAGACAGACAGACAGACAGACAGACAGACAGACAGACAGAGAGAGAGAGAAAGAGAGAGACAGAAAGAGAGAGAGACAGACACAGAGAGAGACAGACAGACAGACAGAAAGAGAGAGACAGAAAGAGAGAGAGACAGACACAGAGAGAGAGAGACAGACAGACAGAAAGAGAGAGAGACAGAGAGAGAGAGAGACAGAGAGAGAGAGAGACAGAGAGAGAGAGAGAAAGAGAGAGACAGAAAGAGAGAAAGAGAAAGAGAGAGACAGAAAGAGAGAGGCAGAAAGAGAGAGACAGAAAGAGATAGAGAGAGACAGAAAGAGAGAGACAGAAAGAGATAGAGAGAGACAGAGAGACAGGCAGAGTTCTCCATGGCAACACTCCCTCCTCCTTGATAAACAGAGGAAGAGCCAAAGCATCACATCTTTAACTTTCCCACCCTCCTTCTCCTGCTCTCAAACACTCTCTCCATTCATTCATCCCTTCCCCTGCAGCCCATTCTTCTGCTCCCTTCCTCCCTCGGTATCTCCTCTTTTCCCACTCTGTCCGTCCTAAACTCTGCTCTCCCTCTCTCCCCCCCACTCCTTCTCCCTCGTCTCCTCAGCTCACCTCTCTCTCTAAAAGGCCATTGATGCGTCTCTATGGTGATGCACTGTTTCAGTCCAACGGGCCAATGGACTGACAGGATTACAGAGACACAGAGTAACCTCTGTGTGTGTGTGTGTGTGTGTGTGTGTGTGTGTGTGTGTGTGTGTGTGTGTGTGTGTGTGTGTGTGTGTGTGTGTGTGTGTGTGTTTCACCTATTTAAAGCAACAAGTGTGACAATTTGTTAATCTACTTATTTCATTTCCTGTAAATTCTTCACAGTAAAAGGCCTTTTAAAGCTTTCATCATGAAGCAGCTAAATCCATAGGCGTTGGGTTTACGAGGAAGAGCAAAGTAGAACCGCTCCTACAGCGGAGAGTGAAACAGGTGCTACGCTGAAAACCACAGCAATACGTTGAGAACCACAGAAATACGTTGAGAACCACAGAAATACGCTGAGAACCACAGCAATACGCTGAGAACCACAGCAGCAATACGCTGAGAACCACAGCAATACACTGAACGGCACCGCAATACGCTGAGAACCACAGCAGCAATACGCTGAGAACCACAGCAGCAATACGCCGAGAACCACCGCAATACACTGAACGGCACCGCAATACGCTGAGAACCACAGCAGTACGCTGAGAACCACAGCAGCAATACGCTGAGAACCACAGCAGCAATACGCTGAGAACCACAGCAGCAATACGCTGCTAGCGTATTGCTGCTGTGTTAGGTGTGTTTAGCTGTGTTTGGTAGCGACGCTCCGTTGCTACAATAATCTCCTGACTCCCATCCATCAAACTCCAGTGTGGTTTTAGCATCTCTCACACACACAGACACACACACACACGTGAGAGAGATGGAAAGCGACTGAACAAGCCAAAGAGTTCCCTGTCCACAATAGCAACAGTACTGCCAGAGAGGATTCACCATGAAGGAGATGAATCACTTCATGGAGACGCACAAACCGAACGGTCCCAGCAAACACAACGTAAAATACACAAGTGAACCACTTTGGATGAAAGAACACCGTATGCATGTAACGAGCAGGAACTGCATGTTTCCAGACGTTTATTTTCAAAGAACGATTTGTATGCACCATAGTCTCCTGCTGTCCCAGTGCCACCAGTCCTCCTGCACCATAGTCTCCTGCTGTCCCAGTGCCACCAGTCCTCATGCAACATAGTCTCCTGCTGTCCCAGTGCCACCAGTCCTCCTGCACCATAGTCTCCTGCTGTCCCAGTGCCACCAGTCCTCATGCACCATAGTCTCCTGCTGTCCCAGTGCCACCAGTCCTCATGCACCATAGTCTCCTGTAGACTGTCCCAGTGCCACCAGTCCTCATGCACCATAGTCTCCTGCTGTCCCAGTGCCACCAGTCCTCATGCACCATAGTCTCCTGCTGTCCCAGTGCCACCAGTCCTCATGCACCATAGTCTCCTGTAGACTGTCCCAGTGCCACCAGTCCTCATGCACCATAGTCTCCTGCTGTCCCAGTGCCACCAGTCCTCATGCACCATAGTCTCCTGCTGTCCCAGTGCCACCAGTCCTCATGCAACATAGTCTCCTGCTGTCCCAGTGCCACCAGTCCTCATGCACCATAGTCTCCTGCTGTCCCAGTGCCACCAGTCCTCCTGCACCATAGTCTCCTGCTGTCCCAGTGCCACCAGTCCTCCTGCACCATAGTCTCCTGCTGTCCCAGTGCCACCAGTCCTCATGCACCATAGTCTCCTGCTGTCCCAGTGCCACCAGTCCTCATGCACCATAGTCTCCTGCTGTCCCAGTGCCACCAGTCCTCCTGCACCATAGTCTCCTGCTGTCCCAGTGCCACCAGTCCTCATGCACCATAGTCTCCTGCTGTCCCAGTGCCACCAGTCCTCCTGCACCATAGTCTCCTGCTGTCCCAGTGCCACCAGTCCTCCTGCAACATAGTCTCCTGCTGTCCCAGTGCCACCAGTCCTCCTGCAACATAGTCTCCTGCTGTCCCAGTGCCACCATTCCTCCTGCACCATAGTCTCCTGCTGTCCCAGTGCCACCAGTCCTCATGCACCATAGTCTCCTGCTGTCCCAGTGCCACCAGTCCTCCTGCAACATAGTCTCCTGCTGTCCCAGTGCCACCAGTCCTCCTGCAACATAGTCTCCTGCTGTCCCAGTGCCACCAGTCCTCCTGCACCATAGTCTCCTGCTGTCCCAGTGCCACCATTCCTCCTGCACCATAGTCTCCTGCTGTCCCAGTGCCACCAGTCCTCCTGCACCATAGTCTCCTGCTGTCCCAGTGCCACCAGTCCTCATGCACCATAGTCTCCTGCTGTCCCAGTGCCACCAGTCCTCATGCACCATAGTCTCCTGTAGACTGTCCCAGTGCCACCAGTCCTCATGCACCATAGTCTCCTGCTGTCCCAGTGCCACCAGTCCTCATGCACCATAGTCTCCTGCTGTCCCAGTGCCACCAGTCCTCATGCACCATAGTCTCCTGTAGACTGTCCCAGTGCCACCAGTCCTCATGCACCATAGTCTCCTGCTGTCCCAGTGCCACCAGTCCTCATGCACCATAGTCTCCTGCTGTCCCAGTGCCACCAGTCCTCATGCCCATGAGACTTGGACAAGCTGGTACTCTTTATTCATTATTCCTTTTCCTCAGCATTATTTGGGACTTTCAATGAACTGGATTATGGGTTTGCCGCCTGCGTTCCATACGTGTAACACGGATGAGCTGAGAGTCTGACACGCCGAGCTCCTCCACTTCAGGTGATCAACTCAACAAAAGGAAAGGAACAGCATCAACATGGTGGCTGGTGCAGAGCGGGGATGAACACAAGTAGTAGCTCTGGAGTGAAGAACAGAAACAGGAAGTGGGTTCAGGCGTCTTTGTAAACGGTTCCCGCGATAACTCTTTTTAATTTTTCGCGGTCTTTCTTGCAAACGTCCCGCAGATTGAGGGATCTGCTAACTAAGCACACATCTAGTGATCAAAGGAAAGCCAATCCATCTCCTTTTTAAAGCATGTTTAGTTTTTCTTGGTTTATTTTGTTCAGTATGGGATTAGAATGTTACATAAGTCCATGTTGACTCAACAGAGGCTGAAAGCTGCATGTTCTGTATCCATGAAGTCTTTGCAGACAGGAGGGAGGTGCAGTCTGAGTTTGTGAGATTCCTCTCTAGTGAAGAAGGAACAACAAGCTCCACCTCCTCTCCCGCTGGCTTTGCATTTTCTTAATTACTGAAAATATTGATGGAGTGGAGCGTGCGGCCTCCCGTCCCCTCCTGAGTTCTGAACCCATCACCCTCCTGAGGCACCAAACAAACATAGCCCTAAAAACAGGGCCGGGCCCTTGCTATGTTAGAGGAGAGCAATGGGCCGGTCCCATCCACAGAGAAGGAAACACCGTGTTCATATTCAGACAGAGCTGCTCACGCATGCTCAAGCCGGGAGCCTGTTGGAGTTACAGGACTAGGAGGACACACACACACACACACACACACACACACACACACACATACACACACACACACACACACACACACACACACACACACACACACACACACACACACACACACACACACACACACACACACACGCAGCATGCCTCAACAGTTGGTAGTCTTTCCCACACAAAGAGGAAACAGCAAGCATCTAGTCTGGATCATCAGACAGCCACCACCACACACACACGGTATTGGGCATTAGGCTGACTAGGAGGACACACACACACACACACACACACACACACACACACACACACACACACACACACACACACACAGACACACACACAGTTGGCAGAGCCATTACAGTGCTACATAAGCCTCTTCCAGTTGTTGTTTTTACTACAATGACATCAGCAGCCTGATGTGACGCGTGTGGATCCCAAACCATTGCTTTATAAATGCCGCGCTTCGTGTTTTTCTAGCGTTTTTTTGGCGCGCATAAAAGTTTAAATATTCCCAACTTTTAAGCACAAGGCCCGCTCCACAGGCCCGCTCCACAGGCCCGCTGCACAGGCCCGCTGCACAGGCCCGCTGCACAGGCCCGCTCCACAGGCCCGCTCCACAGGCCCGCTCCACAGGCCCGCTGCACAGGCCCGCTGCACAGGCCCGCTCCACAGGCCCGCTCCACAGGCCCGCTGCACAGGTTTTTGCCAAGGCGTTTTAGAAGCGACTGCACTTTTAAAAGTCACACACACACTAAACAGAAGCTCCATGTAGCATACAACACACAGTTAAAACTATGCAGTAAAAAGGTGAGAGACCCAACAGTAGCTGTCCCCTGGTCAAGAGAACAGCTAACACACACACACACACACACACACACACACACACACACACACACACACACACACACACACACACACACAGCCGCGTGTGTGTGTGCGCGTGCGTGCGTGTGTGTGTGTTCCTGGAGGGTGACAGGTGATAGCAGCTCTCTGAGCAGCTGTGTGGCCGCCGGCTGTCAGAGAGGAGGAAGGCCTCTGAAACTTTAATCAGTCTGGTTTTCAGAGGCGAGCGCTTCCAGGAGGGACTGAAGCTCACAAACACAAACACTGACATTAGCTGAGGTCACAACAACGAGCCGTTCACCTGCCAGTCAGAGGACAGAGGAGGAAGAGTTGTGAAGACGAGCTGTCTCCTCCTCCTGACTTTAACACACATACGTCTGTTTCAGTCGTCACAGGTTTTACCATCGCTCTCACAAACTCACACCGGACTGTGACTCCTCACCTGGGAGAGAACCAACAACCTCTGTGGACCCTTCACACCTCGGAGCCCTCGCCCAGAGACAACGCTCTGAGATCAGGAGAGGAGGAGGAAGAAGAAGAAGAGGAGCGCTGAATGAAAGTTGGAGCAGAGGGCGATCAGACAGGACCACCTCATCAGATCACACACACACACACACACACACACACACACACACACACCCCTCTTGGTGGTGTTTACTGTGTGGAGGTCGCTGGAGTTCAGAAATAAAAGAGATGTAAACGATGACTACGGGTAACCGCGTGGGAAAGATGAGGCCAGCTTCTGTCTGTCTGTCTGTCTGTCTGTGTCTGTGTGTGTGTGTGTGTGTGTGTGTGTGTGTGTGTGTGTGTCTCAATAATCAGCACAGAGGGAGGACTTATAGTCTGAAAAGCTGCATCTCAAACCTAAAATCGGTAAAAGAAAAACACTGAAGGTGAAAGCCAACACAGAGCTGCTGGGAGCACACGCTGGGGTCTGACCCACAAGATGAATTATTCACACACACACACCTGGAGCGTGATAAGCAGTAATTGTACACCTTTTGCTCTCATTCTTCTTCAATCACAAACAGGTCTGTGTGGCCTTCCAAGATGGAGTCAACTCAGAGGATAGAACTGACATCAACTCTTTCCATCGTTTCACAAGTTTAAATAACGTGTGTTTGGTGGTGCTGACCGCGGGGCAGTTGTTCATGTGCTGCATGCTCTCCCTGCCATTGTCCAGAGGAACAAAGCTGGAGAGGTCGCAGTCATTATGGAGGCCGACTTTCAAAATGAAACAATACATACAGTTGTGTGAAAAAGTGCATGCCCCTTCCTGATTTCTTATCTTTTTGCATGTTTGTCACACTTAAATGTTTCAGATCATCAAAAAAAATTAAATATTAGACAAAGATAACACAAGTAAACACAAAATTCAGTTTATAAATGAAGGTTTTTATTATTAAGGGGAAAAAAAATCCAAACCTACATGGCCCTGTGTGAAAAAGTGATTGCTCCCCCTGTTAAAACAAATTAACTGGTTTATCACATCTTTGGAAAGCTGAGTTCAGTTTCTCTAGCCACACCCAGGCCTGACTACTGCCTCACCTGTTCTCAATCAAGAAATCACTTCAATAGGACCTGCCTGACAGTGAGGTAGAGCAACAGATCCTCAAAAGCTAGACGTCATGCTGCGATCCAAAGAAATTCAGGAACAAATGAGAAACAAAGTCATTGAGATCTATCAGTCTGGAAAAGGTTACAAAGCCATTTCTAAAGCTTTGGGACTCCAGTGAACCACAGTGAGAGCCATTATCCACCAATGGAGAAAACATGGAACAGTGGTGAACCTTCCCAGGAGGCCGGCCCACCAAAATTACCCCAAGAGCAGCGACGACTCATCCAAGAGGTCCCAAAAGACCCCAGAACAACATCAAAGAACTGCAGGCCTCACTTGCCTCAACTAAGGTCAGAGTTCATGACTCCACCATGAGAAAGAGACTGTATGGCAGAGTTCATGACTCCACCATGAGAAAGAGACAGTATGGCCTGATGGCAGAGTTCATGACTCCACCATGAGAAAGAGACTGTATGGCCTGATGGCAGAGTTCATGACTCCACCATGAGAAAGAGACTGTATGGCAGAGTTCATGACTCCACCATGAGAAAGAGACTGTATGGCAGAGTTCATGACTCCACCATGAGAAAGAGACTGTATGGCCTGATGGCAGAGTTCATGACTCCACCATGAGAAACAGACTGTATGGCCTGATGGCAGAGTTCATGACTCCACCATGAGAAAGAGACTGCATGGCCTGATGGCAGAGTTCATGACTCCACCATGAGAAAGAGACTGTATGGCCTGATGGCAGAGTTCATGACTCCACCATGAGAAAGAGACTGTATGGCAGAGTTCATGACTCCACCATGAGAAAGAGACTGTATGGCCTGATGGCAGAGTTCATGACTCCACCATGAGAAAGAGACTGTATGGCCTGATGGCAGAGTTCATGACTCCACCATGAGAAAGAGACTGTATGGCCTGATGGCAGAGTTCATGACTCCACCATGAGAAAGAGACTGCATGGCAGAGTTCATGACTCCACCATGAGAAAGAGACTGCATGGCCTGATGGCAGAGTTCATGACTCCACCATGAGAAAGAGACTGTATGGCCTGATGGCAGAGTTCATGACTCCACCATGAGAAAGAGACTGCATGGCCTGATGGCAGAGTTCATGACTCCACCATGAGAAAGAGACTGTATGGCCTGATGGCAGAGTTCATGACTCCACCATGAGAAACAGACTGTATGGCAGAGTTCATGACTCCACCATGAGAAAGAGACTGTATGGCCTGATGGCAGAGTTCATGACTCCACCATGAGAAAGAGACTGTATGGCCTGATGGCAGAGTTCATGACTCCACCATGAGAAAGAGACTGTGTGGCCTGATGGCAGAGTTCATGACTCCACCATGAGAAAGAGACTGCATGGCCTGATGGCAGAGTTCATGACTCCACCATGAGAAAGAGACTGTGTGGCCTGATGGCAGAGTTCATGACTCCAGCATGAGAAAGAGACTGTATGGCCTGATGGCAGAGTTCATGACTCCACCATGAGAAAGAGACTGCATGGCCTGATGGCAGAGTTCCAAGACGAAAACCACTGCTGAGCCAAAAGAACATAAAGGCTCGTCTCAGTTCTGCCAGAAAACATCTTGATGATCCCCAAGACTTTTGGGAAAATACTCTGTGGACTGATGAGATGACAGTTGAACTTTTTGGAAGGTGTATGTCCCGTTACATCTGGCGTAGAAGTAACACGGCATTTCAGAAAAGGAACCTCATACCAACAGTAAAACATGGTGGTGTAGTGTGGTGGTCTGGGGCTGTTTTGCTGCTTCAGGACCTGGAAGACTTGCTGTAGTAAATGGAACCATGAATTCTGCCGTCTACCAAAAGATCCTGAAGGAGAATGTCCGGCCATCTGTTGGTGACCTCAAGCTGAAGCGCACTTGGGTTCTGCAGCAGGACAAAGATCCAAAACACACCAGCAAGTCCACCTCTGAACGGCTTAAAACAAAATGAAGACTTTGGAGTGGCCTAGTCAAAGTCCCGACCTGAATCCGATTGAGATGCTGTGGCATGACCTTAAAAAGGCGGTTCATGCTCAAACCCTCCAATGTGGCTGAATTACAACAATTCTGCAAAGATGAGTGGCCAACATTCCTCTACAGCGCTGTAAAAGACTCATTGACACTTATCGCAAACACTTGATTGCAGTTGTTGATGCTAAGGGCGGACAACCAGTTATTAGGTTTAGGGGGCAATCACTTGTTCACACAGGGACATGTAGGTTTGGATTTTTTTTTTCTTAATAAAAACCTTCATTTAAAAACTGCATTTTGTGTTATCTTTGTCTAATATTTAAATTTGTTTGATCTGAAACATTTAAGTGTGACAAACATGCAAAAAGATAAGAAATCAGGAAGGGGGCATGCACTTTTTCACACAACTGTATATTAATCACAGCAGCTCTCTCCGTTTCTCTTCACAGCCATGAAGAGCCAGCGGGTTAAGAAACAGTGTTCGGCCAGTCTCTCTATTTCATTCATGTTGTAATGCATTTGACCTTTATTTAACCAGATGAGTCCACTGAGAACCGCTTCTCTCTCAAACAACATTGTACAAAAAGACGTCACAACATATAAAACCAAACAGCGGCGTTAATTTTTCCAAAACAATGCCCTGGATAAGGTGAGAGAAGTCAACATGTGAGGAAAGACCCCGAGCTCACCTCCTGGCCTTAAGGATGGAGGAGTCATCATGTGAGGAAAGGTCTGACCTTAAGGATGGAGGAGTCATGTGTGAGGAAAGGTCTGACCTTAAGGATAGAGGAGTCATGTGTGAGGAAAGGTCTGACCTTAAGGATGGAGGAGTCATGTGTGAGGAAAGGTCTGACCTTAAGGATGGAGGAGTCATGTGAGGAAAGGTCTGACCTTAAGGATAGAGGAGTCATCATGTGTGAGGAAAGGTCTGACCTTAAGGATGGAGGAGTCATGTGAGGAAAGGTCTGACCTTAAGGATGGAGGAGTCATGTGTGAGGAAAGGTCTGACCTTAAGGATGGAGGAGTCATGTGAGGAAAGGTCTGACCTTAAGGATAGAGGAGTCATGTGTGACTAAAGGTCTGACCTTAAGGATGGAGGAGTCATGTGAGGAAAGGTCTGACCTTAAGGATAGAGGAGTCATGTGTGAGGAAAGGTCTGACCTTAAGGATGGAGGAGTCATGTGAGGAAAGGTCTGACCTTAAGGATGGAGGAGTCATGTGAGGAAAGGTCTGACCTTAAGGATAGAGGAGTCATGTGAGGAAAGGTCTGACCTTAAGGATAGAGGAGTCATGTGTGAGGAAAGGTCTGACCTTAAGGATGGAGGAGTCATGTGTGAGGAAAGGTCTGACCTTAAGGATGGAGGAGTCATGTGAGGAAAGGTCTGACCTTAAGGATGGAGGAGTCATGTGAGGAAAGGTCTGACCTTAAGGATGGAGGAGTCATGTGAGGAAAGGTCTGACCTTAAGGATGGAGGAGTCATGTGTGAGGAAAGGTCTGACCTTAAGGATGGAGGAGTCATCATGTGAGGAAAGGTCTGACCTTAAGGATGGAGGAGTCATCATGTGTGAGGAAAGGTCTGACCTTAAGGATAGAGGAGTCATCATGTGTGAGGAAAGGTCTGACCTTAAGGATAGAGGAGTCATGTGAGGAAAGGTCTGACCTTAAGGATGGAGGAGTCATCATGTGTGAGGAAAGGTCTGACCTTAAGGATAGAGGAGTCATGTGAGGAAAGGTCTGACCTTAAGGATGGAGGAGTCATCATGTGTGAGGAAAGGTCTGACCTTAAGGATAGAGGAGTCATGTGAGGAAAGGTCTGACCTTAAGGATGGAGGAGTCATCATGTGTGAGGAAAGGTCTGACCTTAAGGATGGAGGAGTCATCATGTGAGGAAAGGTCTGACCTTAAGGATGGAGGAGTCATGTGAGGAAAGGTCTGACCTTAAGGATAGAGGAGTCATCATGTGTGAGGAAAGGTCTGACCTTAAGGATGGAGGAGTCATCATGTGTGAGGAAAGGTCTGACCTTAAGGATGGAGGAGTCATCATGTGAGGAAAGGTCTGACCTTAAGGATGGAGGAGTCATCATGTGAGGAAAGGTCTGACCTTAAGGATGGAGGAGTCATCATGTGAGGAAAGGTCTGACCCCTAGCTCACCTCCTGACCTTAAGGATGGACCAGGAGTGTGCAGGGTCACAGACATACATATATATATATATATACATATATATATATATATATATATATATATAATCTTAAACAAAAAAGGGATAGCGGTTTCGGTTTGTTTGTCACAAATAAAGATTTAGTTAATCCGTCAATTTCATTCTGGAGAAATCAATCAGTTTATTGTGTTTAAAATGACAGAAAATAACAAAACTAAAGAGATCAGTTTCCCAGACACCGGGGTGACGTGTTGTGTGTCTCTCTCTCTCTCTCACACACACAGTGTGATGTACATGGTGGAGCTGGGGAGGCCACGTCGTAGCTCAGCCTGAGAGATAAGGGGAGGAGCTAAACAGGGTCGGATATGGGGATATATATATATATATATATATATATATATATATATATATATATATATATATATATATATATATATACATATACATACATCTCGTCTGGCCTCGGGGTTCCCTGGGAAAGAGCTGGAGAACGTTGCTGACCAGAGGGACGTCTGGAATAACCCGCTCAGCCTGCTTAGCCAAATAGTTGAATAAACCGAATAAAGAATCATGTTTGACTTTTATCAAACCCATGGTTTTTCTTTCTTTTTTTCCACATTCAAATTCATCTTCTGGAGACCACAAATATCAACACCGCATTTCATACAAATCCGTTACGGTAACGTTGGATATTAAAAAGTCATCCCTGAGCAGTGGTGTCTGACGGGATCCAGTCAGTCCCTGGTGACCATGTGGCCTCCACCACAAGCCTGCCACTGCACCGCAGAGCCGCCAGACCACGTCCTGCCCACAGGTTGACCGGTCAGGATGGACAGCATGGAGCTCACGTGGATTCACACCATTCGGCAAGGGCCGTCAGTGGCAGCGCCTCCTGTCCGTCATCCGCACGCAGACAGAACCATCTAAAGCTCAAACACCAACACCTCAGCGCTCGTAGTCCAACCCGTTCCCTCTCAACACGTCTGTGCTGCAGAGTAAACCAGTGGTTCAAGACGATCAGAGCTTCAGCCAACACGGCTGGGGTCACGCCGCTAGGAGCCGTGGAACTATCGTTGAGCTTGTGAGAGTGAGACGTCGCTTCCCTTTCTGCCGTGGAGTGACACGAGGAACTCCCTCAGGTCGGTTCAACGGCCCCAGTGGTGAAGGTGAGGACGAGCTGCAAAGCACACCTCCACCATACGCTAAATGAGTGAAGATGAGCAGGTATTCATTGTTGGGCTGGAGACTCTGTAACCGCATGGGAAATATGAGGCGTGTGTGTGTGTGTGTGTGTGTGTGTGTGTGTGTGTGTGTGTGTGTGCTCAGTTGAGAGCAGGTTCGTCCTTCAATCAGGATCGGGGGTTCGATCCCTGGCTCCGCTAGTCCATGTCCCTCCCATCAGTGAGTGAATGGATGAATGATGGCAAGTAGTGTAACAGCGCTGTGAGTGGTCAGAAGACTAGAAAAGCACTCTACGAGTACAGCTCCATTCTCACACACACACACACACACACACACACACACACACACACACACTTAGAGAAGCAAGCTTGTGACAGGGGTTTTCTGGTTTAATCAGCGGGTCAACTGGGACACTTGAGTGATTAAAGTTCGCTCCCTTTGCAGCTGCTGTTGGGACGCCCTTGAGCAAGGCACTTAACCTTCAGCAGCACTCTCCAGCCCGTGACCTCGGCTGGTCTGCGCCGCGTCACGAGGTAGAGATATACACTGAGATCTGGACTCAATGCCACCGCAGTGACTCGAGCCACGTCAGAGCTCGTCTTTCACGGAGTGAATCGGCAATAATCCTGAGAGGCTGCGATTACTTTCCTCCTTGGGTGACTTTCCCTCGGCAGAACCGCCGTCGGCAGGCGGCTGAAACGAGAGATGTGAGGCTCAATCTGGGGAAACGCACAGAAACAATGTAGGAAGAGCTGTGGGAGAAGCCGGGGTGGACCTCTTAGGAGCAGGGAGGAGGAGAGAGAGAGAGAGATTAGGAGAGAGGCTGCACAGGAAGGAGAGAGGGAGCGAGGGAGATAAGGAGAGCGAGGAGCAGATGGTGGCGGGAAGCCAGACGCGATCGGAATCTTCCCAAAAACTTCAAACGAGGAAAGCCGGTGCAGCACAATAACGTCCTTCTCCCGTCCTAATTCGCTTTTTATAACTCAACCCTCCTTCAGACGAGTTGGAAAGAGCAGAGAGGGTTACGCTCTCTCTTCATGATTTCTTTCATTTTCAAGATTATGGTCAATAAACGGAATAGAAATCATGATAAACTGTATTCTTATTCTACAAAGTGTATGTATGTACAGTATGTGTGTGTGTGTGTATCCCCAATGTGTAGTGAAAAGCATTGTATTAGAAGACGAGGAATTCATTTTTCTTTATCCGCATGATAATATGTTAATCAAGACATAGTTCATAAACGTCAGTGGAAAGTTCGATGACGCATCAGACTGGTTGTCACGCTCAAGTCCTCTGTCTATGGAAGGAACCATGTTGAAAAGTCAGTGGTAAAAGTTAAATAAGTTTAGGTTGGCTGGTACATCAGCACTTACAAAACCAAGAAAAAGATAAACAAATAACTTAAAAATGTAGTTTTTGTATTTCATTGGGAGTAATGGCTGCATCTTATAAGCGCCCACTCTCCTTTTCCTGCGTAGACGTCTTGTCCCGTGACGCTCCAACGCGCGTCCCGTGACGCTCCAACGCGCGTCACGTGACGCTCCAACGCGCGTCACGTGACGCTCCAACGCGCGTCACGTGACGCTCCAACGCGCGTCACGTGACGCTCCAACGCGCGTCACGTGACGCTCCAACGCGCGTCCCGTGACGCTCCAACGCGCGTCACGTGACGCTCCAACGCGCGTCACGTGACGCTCCAACGCGCGTCCCGTGACGCTCCAACGCGCGTCACGTGACGCTCCAACGCGCGTCACGTGACGCTCCAACGCGCGTCACGTGACGCTCCAACGCGCGTCACGTGACGCTCCCACGCGCGTCCCGTGACGCTCCCACGCGCGTCCCGTGACGCTCCCACGCGCGTCCCGTGACGCTCCAACGCGCGTCACGTGACGCTCCAACGCGCGTCACGTGACGCTCCAACGCGCGTCACGTGACGCTCCAACGCGCGTCACGTGACGCTCCAACGCGCGTCACGTGACGCTCCAACGCGCGTCACGTGACGCTCCAACGCGCGTCACGTGACGCTCCAACGCGCGTCCCGTGACGCTCCAACGCGCGTCCCGTGACGCTCCAACGCGCGTCCCGTGACGCTCCAACGCGCGTCACGTGACGCTCCAACGCGCGTCACGTGACGCTCCAACGCGCGTCCCGTGACGCTCCAACGCGCGTCACGTGACGCTCCAACGCGCGTCACGTGACGCTCCAACGCGCGTCCCGTGACGCTCCAACGCGCGTCCCGTGACGCTCCAACGCGCGTCCCGTGACGCTCCAACGCGCGTCCCGTGACGCTCCAACGCGCGTCCCGTGACGCTCCAACGCGCGTCCCGTGACGCTCCAACGCGCGTCCCGTGACGCTCCAACGCGCGTCCCGTGACGCTCCAACGCGCGTCCCGTGACGCTCCAACGCGCGTCCCGTGACGCTCCAACGCGCGTCCCGTGACGCTCCAACGCGCGTCCCGTGACGCTCCAACGCGCGTCCCGTGACGCTCCAACGCGCGTCCCGTGACGCTCCATGCGCGTCCCGTGACGCTCCAATGCGCGTCCCGTGACGCTCCATGCGCGTCCCGTGACGCTCCAATGCGCGTCCCGTGACGCTCCATGCGTCCGTGTCTGCGGACACGGCCTCGGGAGCAGCTTCCTGTGTGGACTCCGATGAGCTCGTGATCGGTCGGTGTGACTCCAGGAGAAGCAGATCTGACTGCAGGGTTCTCTGCCAGTTCCATCGATTCTCTTCCACCATGACACAATAGCACAAAGCCAGCGCCCTCATTGAGTGAATCTTGGACAAAGACTATTGAGACTTACTGAGAATTAGCTTTGTGTGCGGCCTGGCGATGACGTGGCACTTCTTCAATGATACTGCAACATGATCTGTTCATAAAGAGGAGCTGTACCATGACTCAGCACCTCCTCCTCTGTCTGGACGCCATCAAACTCAAGACGCCACTCAGGGACTTTTCAACAGGGGTCTGACCAGTTCCATGACTTTTCCATGACTTTAAACCAAATGTCCATGACCAACATTTAGTGAAATCTGGGTGTAAACAGTAAAAAGTGAGTAAATGTAGTATTTAAACTAACAATGAGAATACAAAGCATACAGTAAACCTTAAATGACTCAAATGAATGAGACAATAGTTTGATTAAAAGAATAAACATTTATATAGATGCCTGTATGTATGCTGCTTATATTTTGACACATTTACATGACTTTTACAAAACTTTGTTTTTTTGTGTGTGGAAATGACCATTTTAAAACACCATGACATTTCCAGGTTTGCCATGACCGTAAGAACCCTGTTGCAATCAATGTACGGGTTGAATTCACTCTCCTTTGAAATTAGCCTCTGGCCGACCTCACTAGCAGCTCATTCAGATGGTCCGGGTGAGCACACAAACAGGTCCTTCCAGTGCATAACTTCTGAAAAAGTTCCCTCGGCTCCTGTCAGTCATCTTTGGGGAACCTGCATCGGCCCGGCAGAACCCATGCCTGTCAGCGGCTGTCAGGGCTTGTTACCGTGATGCTTAACATCACTCGCCGATGTTGCTTATCAACCGCCCCGAGATACACGACGCAGGGAAGCCAACCGACCACTGCGGTCAAGGTCAAGGATACCCGGCACACCGGCACATTCCTGAACCACGAGGGCGCCCTTGTGGTTCAGGAATGTGCCGGGTATCCTTGACCTTAACGGTCAGGAATGTGCCCGTATCCTTGACCTTAACGGTCAGGAATGTGCCGGGTATCCTTGACCTTAACGGTCAGGAATGTGCCGGGTATCCTTGACCTTAACGGTCAGGAATGTGCCGGGTATCCTTGACCTTAACGGTCAGGAATGTGCCCGTATCCTTGACCTTAACGGTCAGGAATGTGCCGGGTATCCTTGACCTTAACGGTCAGGAATGTGCTGGGTATCCTTGACCTTAACGGTCAGGAATGTGCCGGGTATCCTTGACCTTAACGGTCAGGAATGTGCCGGGTATCCTTGACCTTAACGGTCAGGAATGTGCCGGGTATCCTTGACCTTAACGGTCAGGAATGTGCCCGTATCCTTGACCTTAACGGTCAGGAATGTGCCCGTATCCTTGACCTTAACGGTCAGGAATGTGCCGGGTATCCTTGACCTTAACGGTCAGGAATGTGCCGGGTATCCTTGACCTTAACGGTCAGGAATGTGCCCGTATCCTTGACCTTAACGGTCAGGAATGTGCCGGGTATCCTTGACCTTAACGGTCAGGAATGTGCCGGGTATCCTTGACCTTAACGGTCAGGAATGTGCCGGGTATCCTTGACCTTAACGGTCAGGAATGTGCCGGGTATCCTTGACCTTAACGGTCAGGAATGTGCCGGGTATCCTTGACGGTCAGGATGAAAGCTGCTGCTTTCACCTGAAGAAGAGGTTTTGAAAGGTGCCTTCTGGGCAGGGTTTTTATCCTCAAATTAAACATGTTACCTTGAAAAAGAATGCTACTATGAAGGAGTCCCATTTCTCTTCGAACAGAGAACAAACGTGTCCTTATTTTGACCATCCAACACGAATGTCTGTACTCATATCAGCTTTAAAGAAGCATCTAGCAAAGAAAGAAAGTTAGAATTCTCACCACTTTCATATCAACACGTGCTGCACACTGTCCATTATTCAGACTTTAACTACGACGACTGTAGTGTCAGAGACACCCTGCTGCATTTAGCTCACTGGCAACTTCAGGAAACTATTCTCATCGTGAAAATAACACTTCTGTATTACACCGTGTGAACAGTTTCCCAAAAGGCAGCCGGTCACAACAGGCTCTGAAACTGAAGATACCTAAACAGAAGGCGTGCAATAGGAGAGTTTCAATTAGTTCCCCCTTGGCTTAATGCCAACGTGAAGGACAATTACTCCTCTAATTGTCTTTACCCGGTTCGGCTCTCGCGTTTAACTGCTGCTTGAACGCAGCGGGAGGACGGGAACAGAGTCTGGTTTGTGTTTTTCCCTTCATCCTTGTGATCGGCACATCTGGAGATGCCGTTGAATGTGCGTTACGCATGCTGGGTGTGTTTCAGCAACACAACCTCACACAACCTCACACAACTGCGTCTCTGATGCTGACTGGAGGCGGGACCGCCAAGCGCCGCTTTGCAGTTATAGGACAGTTATATGGCCTATTTAAAGATATTTATTTAGAGAGCTTGGAAGCTCCTGAGGGCCGAAATCAACTCCACGTCCGTCTTGCTCCTGCCAGACAGAACGGTTGTCTCTGGAGTGTCAGCCGAGCAAAGCAATGAAGTCTGATTCAGCACTTTAATGATAGTGGTTTATTTAATAAGGGGACAGTGCACATTAATAAAAACATTTCTGTTAAAAGTGCCAGACTTTTTCTGTCACGCCCCACTTTGGAGGAAGAAAAATGTTCATGCCCCACCGGGCATGAACATTTTTCTTCCTCCAAAGTGGGGCGTGACAGAAAAGGTTTGAGAACCACTGGTTTAGTTCAAAATTCTGACCATTTTGTCCAAGCTGAAATTTTATTGAGACAACTTTTTGTGACTCCTCCATCCGTGCTTTTTCAAATAATAGATTAAAGAAAATTGAAATCCCTTTCAAGTAAACCAGATCGCTCCATCAGACAAAAACTAATAACATGTGCAATCACTTTGTTAGAGCAATGCATATAAAGTTCTATCTGTGCAAAGAATAACTAATATTTTGAAAAAAAATTGCCTTTTGTGGCTGCAAATCACCTGTTTTGCACTAAATATAAGATAACAATAACGTTCAACGTGTCAAACAAAACAAAAGGAGTGCAGATGTGTGTGAGGATGAGTCAAATGCAGAGGATAACGTCCCCACTCTGAGATTAATAAAGGATTATTAACACAATATAAAAAAAAAAAATAGAAGGTAACAAAATCCCCCCCGCGCCCCACCTGTAAGCATATACTTCTATACAACCAGAGGAGTCGCCCCCTGGTGGTCAGTGAGTAAAGACACCTCTGCATCGGCTTCACTGTTCATTGGCTGAGCTCCAGCAACAGCTGGTGGACCGATACCTTAGTGTTGCCACTGTGGTCACAAACACACAGCCACAAGTGTCCTGTATGAGTCAGCTCTGAGCAGCTGGGCCCGCCAATCACTGCAGACACACACACACGCACACACACACGCACACACACACGTCTCCCGTTGAATGACGACTTGCATTTAAAAAGCTCTCGTAAACCAGCGGTGCTGGCGTTGTCGGGGCGGGCCGATGTCCGATCTCGACGCTGACCCAGTTCCAGGAGACGTGTGCTCCATGAACACACACGCGAGTGTGTTGTTTAAACAACATGCTCCATGAACACACACACGAGTGTGTTGTTTAAACAACAACATAAGTATGAGGAATAGGGGGAAGAAAATGAGAGCGATGAAAAGTGTGTGGTTTCCATTCTGGGACATGGACACAACATGCGGCTCTTTGAAACAACCAGAGCTGTTAACGCAGCTTGGCCTCCGGAGAGAACCCAACAGCTGGGTTACATTAGGGGCTTTCTTAAAGGGCCGGCACCATCTCCCCATGTCTCACTTCTCCCCATGTCTCACTTCTCCCCATGTCTCACTTCTTAACACACACACACACACACACACACACACACACACACACACACACACACACACACACACACACACACACACACACACACACACACACACACACACACACACACACACACACACACACACACACTGATGGGAGATGGGAGGAGGTCCAACACTTCCATAGAAGCTGTTTTGGACATTTCCCACGCAGAGAATCCTTACAAAAGCTGCTGTGCCATGTTGGACATGTCGAGCGGATTCAAGCAACAAAAAAAACAATTAAAAAAAAAAAAAAAAAAAGGTTGCTTCATCAGCAACCTCGGATACATATTTTTTTTTCCCGGACACATTCCTGAAACAGGGTGGGAGTAGTGGGAACAGCTTTCTCTCATTAACCAGGACATCTCTATTCTCTCATTAACCAGGACATCTCTATTCTCTCATAGACAGGACATCTCTATTCTCTCATTAACCAGGACATCTCTATTCTCTCATTAACCAGGACATCTCTATTCTCTCATTAACCAGGACATCTCTATTCTCTCATTAACCAGGACATCTCTATTCTCTCATTAACCAGGACATCTCTATTCTCTCATAGACAGGACATCTCTATTCTCTCATAGACAGGACATCTCTATTCTCTCATTAACCAGGACATCTCTATTCTCTCATTAACCAGGACATCTCTATTCTCTCATTAACCAGGACATCTCTATTCTCTCATTAACCAGGACATCTCTATTCTCTCATAGACAGGACATCTCTATTCTCTCATAGACAGGACATCTCTATTCTCTCATTAACCAGGACATCTCTATTCTCTCATAGACAGGACATCTCTATTCTCTCATTAACCAGGACATCTCTATTCTCTCATTAACCAGGACATCTCTATTCTCTCATTAACCAGGACATCTCTATTCTCATTAACCAGGACATCTCTATTCTCTCATTAACCAGGACATCTCTATTCTCTCATAGACAGGACATCTCTATTCTCTCATTAACCAGGACATCTCTATTCTCTCATTAACCAGGACATCTCTATTCTCTCATTAACCAGGACATCTCTATTCTCTCATTAACCAGGACATCTCTATTCTCTCATTAACCAGGACATCTCTATTCTCTCATAGACAGGACATCTCTATTCTCTCATAGACAGGACATCTCTATTCTCTCATAGACAGGACATCTCTATTCTCTCATAGACAGGACATCTCTATTCTCTCATTAACCAGGACATCTCTATTCTCTCATTAACCAGGACATCTCTATTCTCTCATTAACCAGGACATCTCTATTCTCTCATAACCAGGACATCTCTATTCTCTCATAACCAGGACATCTCTATTCTCTCATTAACCAGGACATCTCTATTCTCTCATTAACCAGGACATCTCTATTCTCTCATAGACAGGACATCTCTATTCTCTCAGTAACCAGGACATCTCTATTCTCTCAGTAACCAGGACATCTCTATTCTCTCAGTAACCAGGACATCTCTATTCTCTCATTAACCAGGACATCTCTATTCTCTCATTAACCAGGACATCTCTATTCTCTCATTAACCAGGACATCTCTATTCTCTCATTAGACAGGACATCTCTATTCTCTCATAGACAGGACATCTCTATTCTCTCATTAACCAGGACATCTCTATTCTCTCATTAACCAGGACATCTCTATTCTCTCATAGACAGGACATCTCTATTCTCTCAGTAACCAGGACATCTCTATTCTCTCAGTAACCAGGACATCTCTATTCTCTCAGTAACCAGGACATCTCTATTCTCTCAGTAACCAGGACATCTCTATTCTCTCAGTAACCAGGACATCTCTATTCTCTCATTAACCAGGACATCTCTATTCTCTCATTAACCAGGACATCTCTATTCTCTCATTAGACAGGACATCTCTATTCTCTCATAGACAGGACATCTCTATTCTCTCATTAACCAGGACATCTCTATTCTCTCATAGACAGGACATCTCTATTCTCTCAGTAACCAGGACATCTCTATTCTCTCATTAACCAGGACATCTC
Organism: Myoxocephalus aenaeus; assembly: GCA_038501785.1. Taxonomy (NCBI): domain Eukaryota; kingdom Metazoa; phylum Chordata; class Actinopteri; order Perciformes; family Cottidae; genus Myoxocephalus; species Myoxocephalus aenaeus. Next base: position 536,754 of record JBAMJR010000092.1, read on the forward strand.
TATTCTCTCATTAACCAGGACATCTCTATTCTCTCATAGACAGGACATCTCTATTCTCTCAGTAACCAGGACATCTCTATTCTCTCAGTAACCAGGACATCTCTATTCTCTCAGTAACCAGGACATCTCTATTCTCTCAGTAACCAGGACATCTCTATTCTCTCAGTAACCAGGACATCTCTATTCTCTCATTAACCAGGACATCTCTATTCTCTCATTAACCAGGACATCTCTATTCTCTCATTAGACAGGACATCTCTATTCTCTCATAGACAGGACATCTCTATTCTCTCATTAACCAGGACATCTCTATTCTCTCATAGACAGGACATCTCTATTCTCTCAGTAACCAGGACATCTCTATTCTCTCATAACCAGGACATCTCTATTCTCTCATAACCAGGACATCTCTATTCTCTCATTAACCAGGACATCTCTATTCTCTCATTAACCAGGACATCTCTATTCTCTCATAGACAGGACATCTCTATTCTCTCATAGACAGGACATCTCTATTCTCTCATTAACCAGGACATCTCTATTCTCTCATTAACCAGGACATCTCTATTCTCTCATAACCAGGACATCTCTATTCTCTCATAACCAGGACATCTCTATTCTCTCATTAACCAGGACATCTCTATTCTCTCATAGACAGGACATCTCTATTCTCTCATAGACAGGACATCTCTATTCTCTCATAGACAGGACATCTCTATTCTCTCATTAACCAGGACATCTCTATTC